>JAQRGC012307924.1:0-11869 GCA_028659135.1 Plantago lanceolata | reverse complement strand
AATTTACTAAAAACATATAATATTTCGAACAAATTCAAAATTTGCCAAAAAAACATATATTTCGATTTTCGAATACGAGGTAGTAACAAGCTAGGAAAGAATCATAAGATTCCATTATTAAAAGTTGAAAACTTCAAACCAACGAGTGTATCAAATTTCTAAGGCTAATGAATTTCCTAATTGACTTTTGTTTCCTATACCGAATTGTTAAGTTCAGTGTTTCTTAGACCGAAACCTATATATAAAAGCACCAATACGAGCTCTATACATACATAAAATTTAAACCGGTTAGAACTATATAAAAAAGTTAGAAGAGCTTCGCCATGGATTTAAGCTACAGAACATCAACAGTGCAGCCACCAAGGTACAGTAGTTACAGAAGAAGCATATCTGGTAAGTACGTCGATTTTGAAAAACGCAGAATTTTCTTGACCAGCTACCCATTCTCAAGGCAAGACGAAGATGACGATGACAAGAAGAGGAAGGACGGCATGCTAATCAAACTCAAGAAATCACTGTCCGGTAAACTCAGCAAAACTATCTCCGCTCCGCTTAAACTCCTCAAAGGACGGACAGTAAGAATTCAGCCCGTACATTGAAATTTTCAGCCAGTCTGCTGAAATTCGTCATCTCATTAGTATAAATCAAGAGAGCGTACCAACATTTGTAAGCCAGATATATTGATTTTTTTTATATTTACAAAAATATTGAGATTTATGGGAATTATGATGAGTTCAATTTGTATCGAGTAAATTGATTATTGTTCTCTCTCAAAAATATACAAATCACAAATTAACTATAAATATGCCAACGGAGTTATAAGGTGGTGCAAAGGTATGAAGGTACAATTGGGAATACAAATCTGACTCTACCATAGTCCTACTACAACACTACTCATTTTTACCACCCTATGACTCCGAGTAATCCTAAACCAATCTTATGTCTACGCTAAATTTTGAAGCCCAAACTCTAGGGTACTACTCCAACACCTTACAATTACACTACCTTATAACTCCGATGTAAGAGGTGTTACTATTATTATAATATTATATACTACTATTTGTGATCAATATGGTTGCATTGTGCATTGCTGAATAAGTAAGAAATAATAACTCCAACATGAACTTGTAGTAGTAGCATTTAACACCAAAATGTATGCAATTTGCTTTCTTGAACCAAATTAAGCGCATATCAATTGGTTCTTCAGTATTAAGAATATGTGCAAGTGCAACACAGCCACCTAAATGTACAAATCGATCTGATGTTTAAACAAAACAAACACACGTCACGTCCAGTTTATCTACAGCTTCTGCACCGGTCACCTTGTTCCGGTTTGACTAGCTGGAGGTACTTCTGCTGGAACATTAGACATGTCTATGTCAATAAGAGAAAGGTCATATGGCAAAGCAGCAGCATTGGCTGAATTCATGAGCAACGAGGAGTTCATAGCCTCTGATTTTGCATGATCTTGAATGAGAACCGAATTTGAAGGAGAGTTGCTGGCTGAAGACGACAGGCTGGATAACTGTATGTCTTCCAACTTGTTACCAAACATGTGCTTGTTTCGTCTAACTGTATCCATTTCAGGGCCAGTCGGGACAAAGGTACGTGTTCTGTACTTTGTTGCTCCTCCGTCTTCACTCTCGCTGTGGTTGTACAGAACATAATCATGATAGGTAGGAGCAAACTGCATGAAAAAATTCACGTGGATAATGAGAATACACATTTTGAAAATAGAAGAAATAATATCCCAGACCTAGTCCTGTCTTGTAGCTTGCCTCAGTATCCTAGAAAACCACGAGTTCGAAAATATATCCAACCCCCTACCAGGTGGATGGGTGGCACTTAACACAAACTGCTAAAATGTACTTATCTTCAAACTTGTGGGTTTTTCAGACTCTGGAATAAACTTCACCAAAGGGCTATGGTAAAGAACGAAAGAGAAAATAAGGTTCATACTACACTCTTTACCTGGTGAACAGTATCATGGTAGAAATCATTCAACTTTAGAGCATGAGCAAGGCTTGCAGTAAAACCGCGAGTTGTACCAATATTTGCACCGGCATACTCCTTGTAAGGAAAAGCATAGAAATGACCAGCGGCAGCAATAAGCATCTCAACACAAATTATGAAATTTTGGAATTCAGCTGCCTGCTCCGTATCTCTTATAAATCCAGACTTAGCAGCAAGGAAAACCAAAACACCCTTCAAGAGAAAAGTAAGCATTCTCAGAAACGTAGCCATATAAGTTATAAAAAATCCTAAGATCCACGAATCCTTTGTCCAATTTGCATTTGTTGAACAAAGACTTGATAAATGGAAAGTTGTGATTAGCTTAGCTAGGGAAAATCAAATGTCACATAACGCAGATAAAATTTGATGAACAGTGACGTTTGGATTCCAGTAGACTACAAGCATGCAAACAAAATCTTGGGTACACTGAAACAAAAGGCAGTGCAAAGCTAGGCAGCAGATAAAGAGAACTCCGCAAACAAGGGATGATAATGTGGCCGAGTGTTACAGTACCAGCACTTAGTTCTCATGCAGTACAGCTCATTTAACAGAGGTCATGCATCTTAATACAACAGGAGTACGGAGTGTCAGTATAGCTAGGACATATGTTCAATTCATCTATTGATAAGAATTCAGCTATGAAATGTCATGGTGATGACAAGCGGAATGAAAACCAGTGTGTATTTAGGAAAATCGGATTGGAATTAGAAGTTACGACATATACTAGAAACAGATCTGGTCAGGGATGCATTTTATGAGACAGATCAAAGATAAAAGCTCATAGCCACAATTTACGAGATTCTGATTACATGCAGTATTAAAGAGCAATTAAACAAACAGAAGCTAGTAACAACATATAAACTAGATACTAGTTCTAGAAATAAGAAACTGTATTGGAAGTGCCAAGTGTTACCAAACCTATGTCAGAGTTGACTAGAAACACATTACTGGGGAACCTTGACACGAGAAACACCATATTTTCTATAGATTCAGAGGGCAATAACATACACAATCAACAGGGCTCCAATTGTTACAGTACCCAGAGAGTTTTCAATGTCAGTGATATGAGTAAATTTGAGTTATGACCAGTATCATACCTGCCAGTATGTAAGGAAAACCACAGATTTGATTATAATAAACTTTGGAACTGGATTGAATGGTTGAAGCAAATCTCGGCAAGCAACATAAAACAACGCCAGAGAATAAAGTGCCACTGAGTAAGAGATAGTGTAGATAATGGTGAGGTACAGATAGGACTGCATTGGGTTGAAATTCCCATCTTCATATTTTCCTTTTGCGTAAAGTATAATAGTAACGACAGCCAGAATGGGCTTGAGTATAACAAACTGCAAGCACCCCTGTTTACACCAACGTATAAAACGCCTGCATAGCATCAACAACAACAAGGTGATCAAAAAGGGCATTAGGGTGAGTATTTGTAAAAGAGTACGTTTTTTTTTTCTTTTTTCCTTTAAAAAAATGATGGAGCAATAAATAGATCAACAGAACATCTAAATAGGCAGATATACAACATCAAAGCAAAGTTTCAACAAAGTGGGGAAAAACTTAGATAAGTGGGATGCAAAGGATAACTGTACAGACTCCACAACTGCTCATGAGAATGGTGTCATACGATTCCCTAGGCAAATTAAGCAATAGATCCATTGTGCAGCAAAAAGTAACCTAAATTGCACGATAAAGAAAAGGTGGGTGGTGTTGATGTCACATTATCGAAGAGTATCAATCACCTCAAAACACTGGTGGACGAAACCAAGTCGAGAATTACACCAGAAGGTACCAGACCTACTATATTCCTTTACTTTTGACATGCTATGTATAGAATGGAGATTTTCCAAGTTGTACATTGATATGACAATGATGCTAGAAAAAGTGGAAGACTTGACTAAGTATCGATCATAATGATCAGAAAGTGGAAGGTCTGAGATGCATTCTCTAATATAGAAGTAATGATCGTACAGAAGACTCACCCATCTAATGGCATTGGGGGAAAGCAACACGTCATCAAACACCAATTTGGCTTCAGAATTTTGCCAGACAGGCTTAGAACAACAGCTCCTGGACCACCAACCCATGCTAAGCACAGTGATAGGAAATTATATATGACCCATGCTTCATATCTACAAAGTTAAGTAGATCAAACCATCAAATTTGTCAAGAAACATTCGGCTCACTGTATGTAATTTTAAATAGGTAAAAGGCATTACATGTACAATGGAATCAGTCAAAAGACAGCAACCGTGAATATCTTAATGCATGCACCGAACAAAGGCAAGTAAATTCAAGTTTAACCACATAGGGAACTACCATTAAGAGTGATGTACAAGATCTATAATTCCATGTGTCTGATCTAATGGAGTAATAAACAAAGAACAAGGTACTAATCATGTCATCTGGTGATATGGAAGAGTGATAAGCTAAATCACTGGATAATAAAAAAAAAAGTTTGAAATGGTTCGTTATACTGTCTTATGGCCCACCCTAAGGCATGAGCATAATGCATGGTGTAAAAGATGAAAAGCCTCTTATTTCAATAACATGCAAAGATCCATTATGACAGCTTTCCAACACTATGAAGCATTAGTAATAAAGATACCAGCTTTCCCTAATGATATTCTCTGAAATTACATTACAAGATTTCCATATAATGGAAATAGAAAAGTGCACCAAAGAACATTTATAACTTTTAATCTGTAAACTTGAGTGGGAATTAAAATCTTATAGCACACTTACATATCTCTGATCGAATTGAAGTAGATTGCTTTTTTGTTTAGGACCAGGGACAAGAAAGACATCAATGCATAAACCTGTAGATAACCAATCAAGAATGTCAGCATGCATTTTCTTACAGAAACAGGAATAAGCATAAGAACGTAGTGAGAACATGAGCCATACATATTTAGTAACATGCAGTAAGACTCTGAAATACAATAAACTTTTGTGCAGGTTTTAGGTGTTATCAGTATCATCTCAGAGCACTACACACACTTTTGCATTCTGGAACCTACGCAAATGATATTAACCGACAGTAAGGCCTCATTTTGATTGAACCTGAATGTATTTTTTCTTGGTTCTTTCTTTCTTTCTCTTATTTTTTCCTTTTTTTCTTTTTGTTTCTTTTATTTATTTTCCCTCCTTAACATTGGCTAATTTGTGATTGTGTGAGAAAGTATGCAGCAGGGTTTCAAACTTTAAAGTAACAGAGATGTGCAAGTGATGTGCTGTTATATAGGATTTGTACAGTAACACTTAAGTGTGTGTATTTTGGTCAAATTCGTGAAGCAAGTACATAAGTTTTGCATGACACAGGCTGGTCTTGATTCAAACAGTGCCTTAATGTATTTTAAAACACATTCGCCAAACTATAGAAGATTGAGAAGTTCACTAAAGGGGCTATAACAAAGAATGAAACAAGTAGCAAAGTTTAAATAAAGTATAAATAAACAACTGGTGAAAACATTTAAAGAACGTCCCCAACCGGAAAGCATATACTCACAGGAACCATGAAGACAATCCGGACAATGTATCTCTGAAACACGGGTTCTGTATAGTTCAACAGATGCCTGTATATGTGAAGAATAGCCAACGCCATTGCCCCAACCGTACAAGGCAATGCTATCAAAATGTAGAATATTGGCCCCATTTGATCCACAACCGAAAACCGTAGCTAATCAAAATTCCACACAGCTAACACGACCTAAGAACAAATCGTAGCCACTATCAGATATCAATCAACAGAAAACAAACAACGAGCTGCGAAGCTGCGATTATAACCAAATGTGTACACCAACCTCAGATTCTAGAAGAAATAAAACTTCCAAGTGCTACAGGCTACCTCAATTTCCACGGGAGCTCGTTAAAAACCCTAGCCCCCAACTATGTGAAACAAAACACAATTCAATCAATCAAAAGCTATTAAATAAAAAACTAGTCTACGAAGTTTACAACGCAGCACAATAATCCCTAAGACTCCAATGAAATAAACGACATTTGAATTGATAGATAGCACAATACAGGCAGTAATGGATACAATGGATACAATAAAGCTGAGAAACTAAAACTGGAGTTAACATTCAACACGATCCAATGCAATTGATAAAACTCACCTTGCCGGTAAGATCGTCGAAAAAACCTAAAAAGCTAAGTAGATCTGTTGAAGATTTAGACGAACCAACGGAATTGAGCTGCTGTGAGAATGATTGTAGAGTTGGTGAAGAACAAGGACGCAATAATGGCGGCTTGATTTTGGGTTTACTGCAGATTTTGCTGCGCTGGTTTTTTTCTTTCTTTCTTCTGGAGATTGCTTCGTCTTGTTGTGTTTATCAAAAATGGATAAATTTTTACAACTGTTTGATAATTACTATCTTAAAATTTATTATTCTTCTAAATTATGCTAATTTAGTTATAAGTATTAATTAATTAAAAATTATGACGTGTTATCGTGTCATTAATTTTGCATCAAACACCTCATGGGTAAATAGTTAGCAAATGCGACCTAATAAGTTTGCAATTTACAATGTGAGAACCAGAAAATTGTGGTATGTGGAAGGGAGAAAAGCACGGGTTGATTCGTTTGAAAACCTTAAGCCCCAAAATGAGGGGGTTATACAGTTATACGTATACTGCAAATGATGTGAAACAAAACGAAATGCAAAATACAATCGATCATAACTTGTCGAATGAAGGATTGTGTGAAGTTTACAGCGCATCAGAATAGGACTCCGTCGAAATGAACGACATTCGAATTAATAGTGCGATACAAGCAGTAATAGATGAAAGAAAGAAAGTTAACGGTTTGCATTCGACAAGAATAGCAAAAGATTGCAATTGACAAACTTACCTCGCCGGAAGATCAACCACGTCGGATGTGAGATGGGAGGAGTTTTTTACTGCAAAACAAAAATAAAGAGAAACAAAAGGGGAAAAATGAAAAAGAAACAAGAAATTCAGGCATTATAAATATTTATTTAGATAACACGTTTAGTTAAATTGTTTTTACAAAATACGCGACTACTGAAGTGTTTATTATACAGAAAAAGAAGATGAGTGTGAAAAGTCAAAGACAACGTTACAATCGCTCCATACTAATGAAGGCAATTTGCTATCCTACGATAAGTAAATTTATTCCCAATATATGCACTAGCGGGGGAAGAATGGTGAATAACATATTCTATTAATATAGGGGAATAGAACTCTGAGGTTGCTCTTGTTCTTTGCATATCGGAATTTCCCTTTGACGATAGTATATAGGGAGGGGAAAAAGAATAAAACAATTTAACTCAACTCACCACAAAGATGAACAATCATGCTCACTTCACATATACACTGCACAAAACAAGCCCAAGAGAGATGAAATAATTACCTTCGAGCTTAGAAGGAAATACCCAAGCAGGAATCATGTATCACGCAATTGATGAACAAAGGTAAAGTAGCTTAGAGACGCAGCTAATTAGGATAATAAGTAACATAAACATGCAAATCGAGGAGAAGACGTGTTTACCAAAGGCCATCAAGTAAATGCAACATATCTAAGGCCATCTTTCACGTCAATAAGTTCGGTTTAGAATATAAGGTTGAGATATCTAACATACATATCAATACATAAGATTGCAAGTAAAACTATTCAAAAGTAGAAAAATTATCTACTCATCTCAAGGTAGGGCACAAAAAAATAGCAATAATGCACCTCGAGAGCAATAATATAATGTCATTATGTAAAGTCGAATTCAAGGGAAAACGTGAATAAGATCATATTACATGACTCAGAGGTTCGAAGAGAATCAAACTAAATGACAATAATAGATTCTATGAAAGTAGGACTCCAAGCTTGGTGTGCTCTGCATACTTAAATTTCCCCTTGAGGGTGGAAGGGAGAGAGACATATGTAGCAGCACCAGGCACATGATCCACATCTTCAACAATAGGCATAGGATCTGCGTCTTCAACAACATCCACAAGATTTGCTTCTTCAACGACGTCATCAACGAACACAACTAGGGCTGGGGGTCGGGCGGGAATTATGGAATTTCGGGATCGGGATAATTTTTTCACGTCCCAATCCCATCCCAAATAATATTGGAATTTTTCAGGATTGGGATTTTGGGATCGGGCGGGAATTCGAGAGTTCATTTGTATTTTTTAAGACATGAAAATCTGATAACATTCTATACATGAAATATGATAGTATTTTAATTACTTTTACAATATTGTCATCAACCCAAAAATATGAAGAATTCTAAATGAGTCATTAATTATTTTGTATTGATCTTTTTATGGTCTTTACATAAATTGATCTCTTTTAAGAATTAGTAATATTGAAATGTTCAAATGCACTTTGTAATGTGCTATTGTGGAACGATCAAAATTTTCGTAGACTTAAGAATATTTTAGAATATCATACAAGTAACTCGAATTATTTTCTAATAGAACATTGTAATATATAAGTGATACAAGTTTGAATGATAGTCCATGATTATCTTTATCTTGAAATCTTTAAATATAAATATATATGTGTGCATCTAAATCATAAAAGTTCATTTAAGCATTTAAAATTTACAAAAACCAAATGATTATAACTCCGTATGAATTTCATCTACAACTAATAGCTTACAAATACTACAACTCATGTGAAACATGTAAACGTGCATTCATTCTCCATCAACAACTACTGTATTTTCCAACTTAACACTCTTACATGGAATTTGATGCTAGCTACTGGAATTGAATACCAAGTTAAACAACAAAGAGGAATAACAAGTAACTGAAACTTGTCATTTATCTCACTATAACAAGTAATTCGATTTTCTTATCCTTTATCTCATTGGAGTGTATCCAATTCTTGATTTGGTCGCTGTACCTCTGCAACTTGTTTATCTCCTTGTTCAAATCAGCCTTTTTCCTTCTGGATCATGTTATCCGTATCATAACCCTGAAAATAGAAAATCAAGAATTAAAAAGGGTACTACCTCAAACAAAATCGATAAGAATGCAGACGGATTGAACAAAAGTAAGTGATCTATCAAACATGAACACTAAGCCTCTTCTTCTTGCTGCTCTTTGTGTCGT
The DNA here is from genome assembly GCA_028659135.1 of Plantago lanceolata. Lineage (NCBI taxonomy): Eukaryota > Viridiplantae > Streptophyta > Magnoliopsida > Lamiales > Plantaginaceae > Plantago > Plantago lanceolata. Next base: position 2,773 of record JAQRGC012307924.1, on the reverse strand, counting down.
ACTTGAATTTGCCGTCGACAACAGTGTCCCTCAATGGAACTTGCTCCTCACGGCCATCAACTGCAGATGATACTGGTGGGGGAGCTCCTTCATCATCCAATACCGAAAACCTGTTCTTGAGCTCCATGTCGAGTTGTGGCTTCGATTCGCACACGACAGGAGCGTTGTTCTCCATTTTCAACTTTCAAGTTCAAGCCCTGTGAGGAAATGAAAAATCAAATAATAGAGGGGTTGGTTACGGCATAAGAGAATGCAGCTTGATCTTTAGCATTTACGACATAAGAGACTAATCACTGTTACAAGATAAAGTTAGTTATATAGAGGGAGGGAAATAGTTAGTTACAAAATTTTGTAGGATTAGTATGGTGTACGATAGTTGGCATGGATCAACTGAAGATGATTAGCAATGATCTTTATTACATAACAACAACGGTTCGAAACAAATGGAACTAGATGACAATAGTAATAGATCATTCTAATTAGGAAGGTGCACTCAGAGCTTGTTGTGCTGCTGTGGATAACAGAATTTTCCCTTTGGTGGGAGGCAGAGCCACATAGGTAGCAGCAGGACCTGCTTCTTCAACCACAACCAAATCATCTGCTTTTTCAACAACAACAGGCAAATCATGTGCTTCGTCAACAACATCCACTTCTTCAAACACCGCAAACCTATTTTTTAATTCTACCTTGAAGCTCTCCTTAGCTCCACAAACAATTTGCTTGTTCTCCACCATCTCTCCTGCAAAAAAACAATGGACAGAAATTTGTAGCACCTTACAAAAGAAGTTGTACCACCAACACCATTAGTGGATTGATTACTACCTGCAGCAAGGTGAAATCTGATGAGTTTCTGTGAAAGGAATGAAAAGATGCTGCAAAAATGGAGAAGAAATTGAATTGTGATGAGTTTTTGTGATATGCCAAAGCGAATATATAGATACAATGTATGTATATATATACACCGGTGAAGTTTACGGAAAAATGTTTGCAGTGAGGCTAGAGTAGTATAGTGTTGTTGGTGACAGAGTTTGTTATGGGGTGTTCCCCTCTCATCAAATTACTTTTTTACCCTCAATAATGATTTAACTCGTAGCGTTATATTTGGTTTGTGACATTATTTATGTACAAGTAACACTCCTCATACTTTCATAGTTAATAGTGTAGTACGTTAAGAGACAAAATGTTATAATCTCCATTTTAAAATTTATGCTTAAATTCTTCAAAATATAAATATAAATGCATCTTACATGTTGATAACATTCATAACGCGTGTAATATAAATAGTTTTATTTTTGTATCTTTTCGGTGAGATGAGAAATGAAACTAAAGATATGATATAGGATCGATTAATGGCTTCACAATTCAACTTCTAAACATTTTGCGGTTGATATTCTTATATTTTGACTGTGCCATTTTTATTTAAAAGGAAATTTGATATATGTACCTAGTAGGCTAGTACTAACTTTTAAAAAATTGAAATAACGAAAATGACTTAATTGGTCATTGGTGTTTTCATGTTTTGTGATATGTGAAATTAGTGTGTGTAAACCGGTGCGCAAGTTTGCACCGTCACAGTTGTAATCTGTGAAGGTTTGTAGGACTGTAAGAGTATATTTTCTCTCTCTAGGGGCATTGCGACAACTACAAGTGCTCGAAACATTCTTCATAGCATAGCTTATTAATTTAGATGAGACAAAATGTTAAAATCTCGATTTCAACATACAAATACATCTTAATCTCTCTCGTTTTCGTTTAAAAGTAATTATTTTCGATTCAATTTTACTCCCCTCAATTTTTATTCAGATGATGTTTAAGGTTATTCCACACATATTAAGGCAGATTTGATTTGCATTATTTTATTCAATTCAAACGTAATCATTATACCTTAAATTTTAAATATGCATTGTTAAATGTAAAAAATGAAATATTTTATTATTGAACATTATCATTATACCTCAAAGTTGAAATATTATATATTAAACAATCTTAAACATCATCTATTTGTGAAAGAGATCAAAATGTCAAAACATCATTTAAAAAAATGGAGGGAGTATTTAATTCATTTCTCTTCAATCTTACTTATTTGTATATATATACTGCAATTTAGTTCAGTTCAACTCGGTTATGTTCAGGCGAAGAGACTACTCATCCATTCAGGCGAAGAAATTCACCATTCCTCACTATAAAACGGTCACCATGCGAGGCGGACCGCCTCCTACGAGGCGCACCGCCTCCCACTGGCAGTGACTTAGTGAGCTGGGGGGTTACACCCCCCATCTCACTGTCTCTGGGAGGCGGTCAGCCTCCCAGGAACAGTGAGCTGGAGGGTGTGTTTGGGAGGCTGACCGCCTCCCAGCTCCATTGAGCTGGGAGTGCGGAAAAAACACCCAACTTTTTTTTTTCACAAACCAAATTTTTTTCCAACTTCAGTCAAAACAAACACGAAATAAACACACTTGCAACAACTAAAACATGCTAAACTACAAAAACAAGCCAAAAACCAATACAAAAAGATGTTCTTATGAATGCATGCGATGCAAAAAGCAATAAACTTCGGGTTGCCTCCCGAACAGCACCATTGTTTATAAAGTCTTAGACTCAACTTCTTCAAGCTCTTAGTTCTTTCTATGGAGGGTACTAGCTTTCCCCTTCATGCAACCTTTTTTCGTGTCATGTACCTGAGAATGGGAGTAAACAAACGCAGCAGGGCCAAAAAAGCCTATGGGGGTGAGCAACATTATAGAAATTATTAGGAGCAGCAATGGCTTGCAAC
>JAQRGC012307712.1:0-10673 GCA_028659135.1 Plantago lanceolata | reverse complement strand
GTGTGCCAACTTGGATCATTAATTTAGAAAGATTTTATTGACTTGATTACAAAGGAATAGTAATCTAAAATTGATCTTTTCCATATCACATTTCATAGTCGAAGATTTGTTGAAGAACTAAATTATGGTTGCTAAAAGGAATAATAAATTACAAACTGGACCTTTTCCATTTCTTTGTCCATCAACATGCCATTAATTGATTTTTACTAACTAAAATAGACCTCATGGCATTATTGCATCGGTGATGTGGCTAATGTGATTTGATTTCAATTCCATATGAAGAATCAATTGAACATCCATGACCCGATGTACACATTAATTACTTCAACATAATTGATTTGTTTCTATAATTACATTAATTAGAATGAATTAAAAAATTAACTTAATTCACATTAATCCTCAAGTGTGAACACGGCCTGAGGATGAATGTGGGAGCTGTCTCACCCCGAGTTTTATAATATAGGGGGATACATTTATACTAAAAATTTAACAACGAAGTCATGTTAGTTAGAGATTATCAACTTTTCCTTTTACGGTATGTCCAGATCTAAATTAAAAGAGAACAACTTTAACCCTCTTTAATAATATGGACCAATATTTGTGATTCTTCCTAACTTTCTCTAGGAATATTTAGTAGGTAATTGATAATAATATGCTTGAGCATTTGATCGTGATATTCTTTATTATACGTTGATTCCCTTCTCAAAGGATATCTTCATAGGTATCATCCTTAGTGACATTTAGATCCCATATGTATGCTTAACTTCTATCAGACCTTATGTAACAATCTATGTTTGATTTAGTACGTGTTTAATTCATATGATAAATATTTTTTTCATTTCAATTTAGAGTTCAAACCAGCATAGATTTATTTTTTAAAACTTTATATTATAAGCAAATACATGTAACTTTAATATTTGAAGTAATTTTAAAGAAACAAACGAACCTTTAATAATCACCTATCAGTGACTGTTTTAAAGTGGTAGTACTAATATAAAGTTTTATCCGGGATGATCGGTCTGTTTGGATATTAGATTTGTTCTGTTACAAGACATAACAACACTTTCGACGCATCAAATCGAAGGAGTTTTTGATGAAGAAATCGAAGAAGTTGTGATGTATTATGCTTCTAGCTATAATATATCATTATTATTTCAAAAGAAATCAAATGGCAACGAATAAAAATGTGAGATGATTGAAATGAAATTTCAACGTATAGAATCTCCAAAGAAAGAGGCAGCCACTTGTGATAACTCGATCCTATATATTGACAAAAAAGTGTTTTTGATGAATAGAATGGGTGGGGTGCGTTCCTATCTTAAATATTGGATTTTCCAGCTAATCGGATGGACCAAAGTTTATTCTCACACCATCAATTATGGACCCACATCTCATTCATATCTAAAAGTTCATTTTATAAAAAATAAGTAAATAAAATACATAGATATAAATAAATAATATTCCATCTCAAAAGTTATAAGGTGTTGCAGTGGCGATTTGCTGGAATAATTGTGTCATAAAATGGTAAATAGTTATTGTAGAGGTAGGTTTCAAATTTCAAAAGTAAATTTATGGGAAAACATATTACAACAATGAAATGTGTGTAACTAATATTATTAGTTCAAATGATCGAGTCTCAATTAATTAATGGACGGTTCATTTCTACTCCGGTACTCCTTCCTAACAGGTTTAGATATTTGTGTCCAAGTTGTCATGAGGGCAGCATCGTCATTCACCAGCCTCGTTAGATGGGTTATGCTGATTTTCTTTAGTTAGATTAACAAATAAAGTCAAGGCCAACAAGTTTAAAAAAAATAAATATTATCCAGCATTATTTAAGCAAACTACCCTTATGTTTGTTTGTTGTATCATTTCCACTGCATACATAAAACAGAATACCTTAGATTAAATAAGTCATTGTCTTAATTGTCTTATACTCTTATAGTCTTATATTTATGTTAATATATTTCAATTAAAATTAAGGGCAAGGTCACCTACTCCCTCCCAATATAAAAGTTTTAGATGGAGGAAAGTGAAAGAATCCACTGTCCCTTACTTAAATAGTAATTAGAGGTAGAAGTTAATTGTACTAGCTAATACAATAATCCTTTGCTAAGTACAAAAAGAGAGAAGGATAAGAAAGTGATATGGATCAACTTGTTAAAGAGGTGACAAAGATGTTCAAAATGTTTAAATTTGAAATTTTGTAATTTCCAAATGGACCGATTCACCACGTAAGTGTGTAATTGCACACTTGGACTGAAGTTTTATCATTTCTATGTTAGTCTCTCTTCAATTCATTTTAATTTCAATTCACTTCAATTTAAACTTGTTGTGTTTAAACTTACGTTTCAATTCAGTTCACTTAAGTTCATTTTAGTTCTATTCAATTTAAAAACTCTCAATCGTATTGAACGAAGACTTACACTCAGATATTTTCAGGCTTATTATTTTTCCAATCTTACCATCTACTGAGAAGATAATATGTTTCGTGATCATTAATCTACCTTTTAGTTTGCAAGAAAACTTCATATATGTATATAGTACTTCGTATGTGAGATATCTCAACCATCTGCATGAGACAATTGAAATGAAAATAATGAGTTTTCAAACGAAAAACACATGACGCCGGGTAATCATGAAACCTCATATTGAAGTGATCTGACGGATATTAATCACTATGACAGTATTACCCACAATCTCCAGGTGAAGACAAGTGGATACACAGTTTGGTGGAGTGGACAGTGGCACAGAGGAGCAGGTCCCAATAGTTTATTCAACAAAATGATACGATCACAAGTAGCAGTACAACTATTTGTATCAGATTCCGGCATTATTTACAAAATGGAAGAATCGTCAGCCCAACAATATCACCACCACCAGCACCATCATCATCCTTTCTCTCTCCTCCACAGAACCATAATCCCCTCACTTCCACCTCACCACACCGGATGAAATCGGAAGAAGAGAAAGGCGGAGGAGGAGGAAGACCGAACGGCGCCTACTATCCGCCGCCTGATTCCGACGGTCACCGCCGTGCCACGGTGCTCATGGACTACGATCTGGATCTCGACTGGCCGATAGAACAGATCTTCGCCGTTGGTAGTCCCAAGCCGATGTCGTTTATGCCGCTTAATTCGGAGCAGCAGCCTTGTTCACCTCTCTGGACGTTTTCAGATGACAATAATCACAATCGTAATCAAAACAATCACAATCACAATGAGTTCGTTGCTAATGGTGATTTTCGACAGTCGGAGAGCTCGAGAAAGCATACTTGTATGGAGTTTTATCCTAATTTTGCTGTTTTATCAATTGTTTTTGAAAGAAATGGTGCTTGTGTTACTGTTTTGGGATTTAGGGTTAAACCTTTGTTTTGATACAATGAAGAGAGCAGTTTAGCTTCTGGTTTTAGTTCTTCTAGTTGACTTTAAGCTTGATTGATTGATTGATTGATTGGAGGTTCTCCTTAATCGAATAGTTCTTTATTTTTTGTTTTATGTTTTATCGGAATCGGCTGACCGGAGAATGTTAGTTGGTGATTGGTATGCATAGATTTAGATACAAATTTAGGCTTCTCTGCTAGTACTGAATTTGGTTCCTGTTTTCTTGGAAATGAATCAAAATGAGCGAAAAATGGAAGTTATTATCAGTTTCTGAAATCTCTTTATATCCGTTATAATAGTTGTTGGATGATTGTGCTCTGCGGTTGGAAAAGGGATAACAACGATAGGTGTGTGATTTAGCTGAAGTGCACTGTAGATGTTTCAGTGAATCATTAATGTTTTGAATTTGAATTTTCAGCTTTTGTACTTCTTGTTGACTTTGGTTTACCCTACACAGATGGGAATAATACTGACGCCCCAACGGATACTGCTGCATTCATGAATGAGGAAAAGAAGAAGCTCCCTTCCCCGCTAACGGGATTCATGCCCATGGGCGATCTGGAAGGATCATGTATAATAAAGGAAAGGATGGCACAGGCACTTAGGTACTTCAAAGAACTGACCGAACAGCATATCTTGGCTCAGGTTTGGGCGCCTGTGAAAAGCGGTGGCAATTATGTTCTCACGACTTCGGGGCAGCCCTTTGTTCTTGATCCCAGTAGCAATGGGCTTCATCAGTATAGGCTAGTGTCTTTGATGTACATGTTTTCTGTGGATGGGTCGGAGACTGATGGAGTTCTTGGGCTTCCGGGACGTGTATTTAGGCATAAGCTTCCAGAATGGACACCCAATGTGCAGTATTACTCTAGTAAAGAGTTTCCACGTCTAAACCATGCCCTGCATTACAATGTCAGGGGAACTTTAGCCTTGCCTGTATTTGAGCCTTCTGGGCACTCTTGTGTTGGTGTGCTTGAACTTATAATGACGTCCCCAAAGATCAACTATGCTCCTGAGGTTGATAAAGTCTGCAAGGCACTTGAGGTTAATCTTTGATCCCTATATTTGAATCCTAAGATGATTTTAATTTATTGATGGATTCAATAATAAGTTGTCCATCATTTGCTAATTTTTATTTTTTCTGCAGGCAGTGAATTTGAAAAGTTCAGACATATTGGAACACAAAAGCACTCAGGTATAGTCTGTCTCTTAGTGTCATATGATTCATATCTACCTAAAAAGAAAGCAAGGGGAATTAAAAAAAAAAATTCATTGCTGATGACATCTTCTTGTACGGATTTTCTTCTATGACAGATATGCAATGAAGGCCGCCACAATGCTCTGGGAGAAATTTTGGAAATAATCACAGTGGTTTGTGAAACTCATTCCTTACCTTTGGCTCAGACTTGGGTTCCATGTAGACATCGCAATGTCTTAGCAAATGGTGGAGGGTATAAGAAAGCTTGCAGTAGCTTTGATGGAAGCTGCATGGGAAAGATTTGCATGTCCACAACTGATGTAGCATATTATGTGGTGGATGCTCACTTATGGGGCTTTCGTGAGGCGTGTATGGAGCATCACTTGCAAAAAGGGCAGGGTGTTGCTGGAAGAGCATTTGAAAGCCACAACTTAAGTTTCTGTGAAGATATTACGGAATTTTGCAAGAATGAGTACCCTTTGGTACATTATGCACGCATGTTTGACTTGAAAAGTAGTTTTGCTATTTGTCTACGGAGTAGACACACTGGGGACGATGAGTATGTTCTGGAATTCTTTCTCCCATCTAATATTGGAAATTACAATGATCAAAAGGCATTGTTGGACTCTCTGTTAGTGACAATGAAGGAGCATTTTGGCAGCCTCCAGGTTGCATCTGGAAAGAACCTTGACAATGAGTGGAGGTCCATAGAAATTATTAAGCCATCCACAGATGAGAAATTGTTTTCGTCGCCTGATTTTGCCGTTTCATCTCCTCCTGGGTTTCCAGTGCCCAATGAGGAAATCATGCATGGTGCTTCTTTTGACTGTCAGGAAGGGTTGGGTGAGCATACCTCTATAAATGCTAAAGGAAATACTCAAAATGTTGCATCAATTGCTGCTAAAGATGATACAGTCAAGAAGCCTGAGAGGAAGCGGGGGAAGGCAGAGAAAACAATCAGCTTAGAGGTTCTGCAGCAATATTTTGCTGGTAGTCTCAAGGATGCTGCGAAGAGCTTGGGTGGTAAGATCATCCTTTCAATAATTGGTCATCTCTATTTTCAACATTTTTTAAAGGAAAAACTACGTATATTACCAGTCATATATATATTTCAACATTATTTGTTGTGGTAAGATCTAATTAAGTGCTTTTCCTAAACATTTTCATCTGTGCAGTTTGCCCTACTACAATGAAGCGTATATGTCGGCAGCATGGAATTTCTCGGTGGCCCTCCCGCAAGATAAATAAGGTTAATCGTTCTCTTTCGAAGCTAAAGCGTGTAATTGAATCAGTACAAGGTGGTGAAGGAACATTTGGTTTGAGTTCTTTACCTACAACGTCGGTTCCTGTTGCGGTTGGCTCAGGTTCATGGGCAGCTAATTTGAATGAAGCGAAGCAACTAAGTTCACCTGATTCTACACCAGCTGAACGTCAGGAAGAAAAGAATGACCCGCTTAATTTTATGCCACATGTTGCGAATGGACAAGTACAATGCTCAAATCTGAATACAAGAAATGAGATGAAAGGAGCTGAAAAACTCACCAATGGAGCTGGACTTTTAACAGTTGAAGGTTCAAACCGGTTGAGAAACTGGAGTGTCTCAAGAGAAGAAAGCACAGGGACCCCTACTTCCCAAGGTTCATGCCAAGGTAGCCCCTACCTAAGAGATCAAAGCTCCCCTCAAAATGAACCAATTGGTCAGAACCCGGATGAGCACCGAATGAACGCTGGAAACTCACTTGACCCAGCATGCCAGCAAACCGGGAAATTCAATTTGCCATTTTCATTATCAACGCCTTTTAAAGGAATTCTAGTCGAGGATGCAGGAAGCTCGCATGATCTGAGAAATTTATGCCCAGGAGGCGAACTGGTACTTGATGAGCTTCATACGGAATATAGTTGGACAAAGCCACTATGTCCAAATATGCCCAAAGATACCATGGGTGCTCCAGTTGATCCAGCACCACAATTTGCTGCCACACCGGAAGTGAAAACCGTCACAATTAAAGCAACATACCGGGAAGATATCATCCGGTTCCGGCTTAATGTGGATTCGGGTATCGTTAAGTTGAAAGAAGAAGTAGCTAAGAGGCTGAAACTAGAATTGGGCACTTTCGATATCAAGTATTTTGATGACGACCATGAATGGGTTTTAATTGCTTGCGATACGGACTTGCAGGAGTGTGTTGATGTATCGACTTCACCTGGTAAAAACATTATCAGGCTGCTGGTACATGATATCATGCCTAACCTCGGGAGCTCTTGCGAAAGCTCAGGCGACTGAGGAAACCTGTAGAGATATAAATAGGTAAGGAGGTAAGATTGTAGAAAAGTTCTAGGAATCTTATGAATTCTGATAGTCCATGGGTAATTGTAAATTTTGTATTCGGTTTGTCTCGTTTATGTACTCAGAATGTATTTTGCTAGCTTTTGAGCCTTTGTGTACTGTATTTCATGGATTTTCTGGGTCATGTCATTTTGAAGTCTTGGTCCTATATGCAAATTGCAAAATTGTTCGTTGATTTATTGTTTTTGAATCTTGATATCCCTCCCTGTTTATATCTTGAGTCAACTTTTCAAGTGCCAAGAACAGGCATTGAGTTCAGTTCCTTGTGGAAAAGCACTTGAACAGCACTCAGGTCTTCTCTTCATTCATTTACTTGTATATTGACACCTGATTTTGACAAGTATCAGTTCATCTAGTCTCTCCCATTGAATTGAATTGAATTTTATTTTATGTTTTTTTGATAAATTTCAACTCGAAAATGTATATATTCCTTTTACCACCTTACTCCAAATACACCTACACGGCTATACCAACACACCTTATTCCTCGGTTGGAGTTTGAAATCCAACCTCTACCAGTAACTTAGTAATTCGGGTTAACAGATGAACACACAGTAGTAATGAATATTCAGAGAGTAAGTGAGTACTATTGCGAGGTGAGTATTAAATTCTCAGAATAAACACTGACAGAGTGAGTTGACTTTTAAGAGTGTAAGGCATAGGAGATGAGTTCAATTGATTTCCAAACAATTGGTTGACTTCCAGAACATTTAGTTAATCTTTAAAGTCAGAATTAAGGATAATTTGGTTCAAAAGCTTATGTATGTGTACTCTACTCATTGGACGAGAGCTAGAACTCCAGTCAATTAAGAATAATTAGACTTAGTAAACTGAAAAAGGATGACTAAATTAATTATCAAAGCGAATACCATTAAAAATCGAGAAAAAAACTCAATAAATAAAAAAGCTTCCAACAATCAAAGACAACATTAAGATACACCAATTAAAGATTAAACAGCAACTGCTTAGCAATTGCACTCAATCTGTAATTCTAGTTTTAAACGACGACGGATATTGAAATCGAAATGAAACCGAAGCTGGCAATCTTTCTACAGTCCCTCAGCTTTTTTATGGCTAACTAACTTGCTCAAGTGCTAAACGTTTCCAGTCTTGTTGCCGACTGAAGCAGGCTTTTGTGCCAAGCCCAATTCACCATTCTGTTTCCTTTCGGCCATGATTCTCTTGGTGGACCTGTAGAAGGTAGCGTACAGTATCAACTGGCCCAGCCCAAGTAGTGCTCCCATCCCATTCGGAGCCTGCAGCCCAAAATTTAAATTCTCAATTAGGCCAACTAAATTATGATTTACAATTTGATGAAGGTGACTAACCAAAAATTAGTTTGGGCTTAATTAGAGATGGGATTAGGTGTGTCTTGCATATTGTATGACAGTATTTAGGTAACTTATTTCTTTTTTTTCAACGGCAAAAAAAGATTTTATCGGTACCGGACATACAAAATTTACAAATGGGTTGACAAGGAATGACAACTTACTGCGATAAACGGGTCGAATCGAATAAGGGCATAAGCGGTCCAACTAATGCCGTTGAGAAAGGAGAAGAGTGAGAGGAAGAATGGCATATACTCCACACTTTTTGTCTGGATCACCAGTTTCTGCATTCAACCAATATTTCCATATACACACATTAGACACAATATCATATTTATTAAATAAAATTCCTAAAATTCAATTTTTGGAATTTAAAGCAAGTAAAATTATTTTACATAAAATGTACATTCTCATGTTATATTCTTGCAATCCGGAAGAAAAACTTCCGGAAAGCAGCTGATTTCAGATTATGCTTCTGCCGAAAGTAATCTATAAAAGATAGATTTCGCCAAAATATGCGACAACTGACAAGTACTCGTAAAAGATGGGGTACGAAGAAGGGGAGTCGTTTGGATTCTTGGAATCTTCACCCGCATGTATTCAATGCATCCTTGATTTTAAAAAACGACATAAAAAATAAAAGTAGAAAATTATTAATGAAATAGAGTAAATATTTATTATATACCCCCTAATTTTGAGCATATTTTTCAAATATCCACCAAATTTACTTTTATTGATTTATTTCCAAAATTCTAGAAATATCTCTACGCATGTAACAAAAATTTAGCAAATCAATAAAAACTTGACGTAACAGAAAATAAATACAGAAGCGGCGTAATTTAATCATTTATATTAATTTTTCAATAAATTATGCGAGAACATACCATGACGGATAAGGGTGCAGCATACATCATAATATTGCCAGCCATGCAAATACTCCCAACAATCGCCGACCGGAGATGTGTCGTATGTGTCAACGTCAGCACCATCACGGCCAGCCCCGCCATGAAAACGCACTCCCCCGCCACTATCGCCACCAGCCTCAGCCGCTTCTTGGGTTCAGAGTACAACAGAAACAGCGAAAGGTACACAATCTCGATCACGAAACCCGTACCGTTTATAGTCACGACAAGCATGCTGTTCGGGTGTACCAAGGGAAGTCCGTAGAGTATCCATAGGCCACAGTTTATGAACGTCGCTAAGTACGGAACCGGCGAGTACTGTTCCACTGCTTTTTTCTTCCATATTTGGTAAAAAGTTGGCCTGCATATTGAATTCGACAGTAATATTAGTCGTCAAAGCAGATACAGATGTGAACATAAATCGGGAAAAAATTATAATAATATTTGAAAAATTAAAAGTTGATGGGGGAAATGGAAATGAATTTGGTAGCTTACACCGGGGACAGGAACAGGATGAGAGCAATGATGTTCCCTGAAAATAAACAAATTATAAGTTAAGTAATAATTAATTAGAAAAAGAATTTATATTTTTTGGAAAATAATTAAGAGAAATTAACTAACCTATAATACCAACAGTGGTGCGAGCTTCATCTTTGGTAATCATCATGGCTAATTAAATTAAATTTCTTGTAATTTACTTGAATGTGAAGAGATATATAGAGAGATAGGAGAGTAGAGTAGATAATGCATGTTGGAGATACATCCTATCCTATATATAGAGGGGTAAGATGGAAAATATAAAAATGAAAAAGAAATTAGAAAAGGTGAGGTTTGGGGTTAGTCACCTGCGTGACATGTATTGGGTAGTCATCCTTAACACAACACATGTAAATTAAATAAATAAAGTATGTGTCGACGCGTTTACTCATGACATGAACCGATCGATTGAAATTAGACTCTTATGCTGATACGGCTACTCATGACAACATGGGTCACACACATGGCCGGTTCTGAGCCCATGTGATATGTTCAACCGTATAGAGTGTTAAAATTATTGGGGTTTCAGTTTTTATACAATACTTTATTTCAATGAATAGTTAAACACAATATAAATGATGAATTATAAATTTGCACGAATTTTATACAAGAAAATTGTGCGAAATATTGATTAGAAGTTTACACGGATTTTAAATAATAAATAGTACTAATTTGTATAAAATTTATATTTAAAGTTGATTGCACCATTGAATTTGTGACGCCCCACCTTAGTTACCGTATAATCTAGTTAAATTATATGTGCGTTTACTACTTAAAATTATGTGCTTTAATTTCGAGTTTAATTTTATTTTAATTATGTGAGTAATTTTGTACCGTAAATATTTTATTACTTTTACTACTTAGCGTAACTAGAAAAATTAAAAGAAACCAAGTACGAAATGTTAAACGAAAGAGTGGTACATCTAGTGGTCCAAATTAAAACTATATATACTAGATTGCATTTAAGAAACTCTAAAGGGCC
>JAQRGC012307668.1:0-15587 GCA_028659135.1 Plantago lanceolata | reverse complement strand
TAACAGTGCATGTGTTCTTTTTTGTTCCTTCATTTTCTCATTTCAAGATAAATCCGTAGACTTACAGAGTTACAGTAGTAAGTCAGATATATATGCACTTTGGCAGGATTTCCTGAGCTAGAGTCGTTTCCAATCTGGGCCATACGTTGCAACATGTAAGCCCAGTCCATTTTAGGATCATCTGCCTTCCTTTTTTTTTGGAAAAGAAAAAAAAAATAAGATTACACAAATATTACACTTACATTGTTATAAATTTTTCCTATCAAATGTAATCATAGAAGGGGCCGATTCGAAACAACAGGCATTAAATATCACCATTTCAATTTTCAAGTTCGTCTCGAACAAGTTCAATTCCACCACCATGTTTTTCTCCTCAGCTCTCTTAATTTAGGATCCATTTCTCCTCACAAGCAACAGGCCTTACCCGGTTGCCAGTAGATCCTAGGACCTCTTGCTGTCCAGGTAACTTATATTTAGATCTCAAAATCAGAATATAATTTGTATCTAATTAAAAAATTAAAATATTTATCTGCAATAATCTGACACCATTGTTGCCTTTTGGATTCATTTGAGGACATTATCAGACAATTAGGTCTATTCATCGCTCATCTTCTGAAGAATCTCCCTTTACGCAACTATTTTGAGGTGAGATATATAATTCTTTCTTACAGTATTCTTGTATATGTGGTAATTGTTCCCAGTGTTCATTTGCATTTGATGCGACATGATCGTTCACCTTATCGAATACACTCCAAATGCATTTATATAATCAATTCGATTCAAGCACGAATACGCAAACTTAATTCTGTACGCACAAAATATGAGATATTATGTGATGTAATGATGTTAGAGTTTTTCTTAAGTGTATAGTAAAAGTTAGCATTACTTGCCAAAAACATTGACAGGGACTTTTCTTCCAATCTACTTTCCCTTAACATGGTTTCTGAATTCAATACTACAAGCTACCATCATCATCACAATTCACATAAAAACATATCAAGTACTAGTAGTAGCAACTAGCAATAGACAACAGCCAAACTTGATTGGGTGATTAACTTTTAGCCATTCATGATTATGAGCTGAGTGACATGACAACTGGAATATTATACTACTCATACAGACCAAACAGAAAGCCACCATTTTAGAAAGTTATAAAAGTCACATTTCAATCATATTACTTCGGTCAAATACCGTGAAATCACCGGATAAGTTATTTGGTTATACGGGGATGTCGACTTATACAGCTATGTATAAAACTATAGCATTTCCTTGGCTCTATCTTCATCAGAAACTAGTACACTGTGAGAGTTCAGTTTTAAACTCAAGAAAAATATCTAGTCACCCATAGAAATAGACTTGCTTGATTCTCTTCCATACGTCTCTACTTAGGTCTTAGTTCAACAATCATAAAAAGAAACGTACCTAGTTAACATTTCTTCATGGAAGCCCCATTTCAACTTGCACTTGACTGTTTTGAACATATAAAAAGACAAGATCCCCATATTAATATAAGAATATTCCAACCTGAAAAAAAGCTGTCCTGTTGCAGAATTTGTGTTCTTATTCTCTTGTTTCTCTTGACTTGTACACTCCAGCAAGTGAAACTAGCACTGCAAGTCTGCAACAACCATGGCACACAGTCAAGACATAGAGAACGCTGACCAAGAAGCCGTAAGAGCTCCGCTTCTTGCTAGTAATGGGGGCAGCAAGGAGGATAGAACCATGGTTTACTTCACTACTTTTGTGGCGGTTTGCGGTTCTTACGCTTTTGGATCTTGTGTATGTTTTGAATCCTTAGTTTCTCTACAGTAAAGTTTTTGGTTGATAGTTTGGTGATAGAATGTGGCAAATTTTTATTAGTATGCATGCGTGTGTAATCGGTACTTTTCGACTTTCAGGCAGGGTATTCATCACCTACTCAGGCTGCCATTCGGGATGATGTAGGCTTAACCATAGCACAGGTTGGTTCCTAATACTATTCAATCTACTCTAACTCCAAAACAGTGTGTGAAGTAATCTGTGGTGTAAATCATTCTGTGATCTTGTGTATTTGCTATACTTAGCATCTGTTAAAAGATTTGAATTTGGATCAAGAGCATGTATTAACACTCAATTTATTTGCAGTACTCATTGTTTGGCTCCATATTGACATTTGGGGCAATGATTGGTGCAATTACAAGTGGTAGAATTGCAGACTTCATTGGCCGTAAAGGGGTAAAGTTACTATGCAGATTCTCTAGAGCTTGTCTGAACTTATAGGTCTAAAGATCTCGACTGTGTATTGGCTGCCTCTACACGAGGGCTCCGAAAACTCAGTGTCGAGGTCTCTAAATGGCATAAGTGCAGTCCAGTTATTGACTTAGATATTCTAATGACTAAATGTGATACTAATGGATTTGAACTCAAGCAGGCAATGACAATGTCAAGTTTATTTTGTACAGCAGGGTGGCTTTCCATTTTCTTCGCTAAGGTTATTAATGTTTTAAACAGCTAATGCGTAAACTCTACTAGTAGACATGTATAAAAATGCAAATTTTGATTCTTAGTTTTATCATGATTAAGTAGGGAGCAGTCCTTCTCGATATTGGAAGATTGTCAACTGGATATGGAATGGGAGTCTTTTCTTTTGTGGTAAATTTTGTTTCCCGGCAGATCAGTTTTAACACTAACACTACACTGTCTACACACGAAAGTTCACGAGTTCTTACTTCTGGTTATCAGGTTCCAGTATTCATAGCTGAGATCGCACCTAAAGATTTACGAGGGGCTTTGACAACTATAAACCAGGTAAAAATACTGAACTAACATCATTACTAGCTCTCTTATATCATTCAAAGTTCTCAAATTAATTGGCACCTACTTAAATTTGCAGCTCATGATATGTATGGGAGTATCAGTGTCTTTCATTATTGGCACGGTACTAACATGGAGAGTTTTAGCATTAGTAGGCAAGTCATATGATACAGCCTACTTCCAGTAATAGCAAACAACCAAACTTCAATTAAAGACACATGGTATGTTATGAAACTTGGAAAAGGGACTCACTTTTGAAGCGCTGTGCAGGAATAGTCCCTTGTGCTGTTCTGATTTTGGGTCTCTGTGTCATTCCGGAATCACCGAGATGGCTGGTAAGACAAACAAAAGCAATTACGTAGAAATGAATATCTGGAAGTTTATGTGATTGAAAAACAGTGTAAGCTCATGTATTTATAATCAGGCAAAACGAGGAGATAAAAAGGAATTTGAAGCTTCATTGAGGAAACTTCGGGGCAAGAATGCTGACTTAACTGAGGAGGCAGCTGAGATTCAGGTATACACACATGTTATAAAACTAGCGTTCTCATAATCAAAATTCAAAACCACATGCTAAATTGGGACCCTTTTATGAATTTACAGGATTACATTGAAACCTTGGATAAGCTTCCAAAAGCAAAAATGCTGGACTTGTTCCAAAAACGATACTTGAGCTCAGTCACTGTACGTATCCAAATATACCATTAACTGAAATTATCCATTATTTTAGTACCTCATCTTCAATATGCTGTTTGGTTTAACATACTCTATGTTATACTAGTATCAGGCAATTTTCGTGTCAGATAACAGTTTTTATCTTTGATAAGTCTGACCTTTTTCATTATTTCAAGCACTAGTTTCATTCTGAATCTTATTGTCACACAGATAGGAGTTGGACTGATGGTCTGTCAACAATTTGGAGGAATAAATGGAATTTGTTTCTACACAAGCAGTATCTTTGAATCCTCAGGTAAGGTTATCATATTGTATCACAACACACAGTCTATTACCAGTTTACCACCAACGAGATATTCATCAAATCTTAGGTTCAATCCTAGTGAGACTGATTCTTATTCTCTAATCTGCCTTAACAGGATTCCCAGCTGACATTGGAACTATTATCTACGCAATTCTACAGGTGCTTAGTTTCAGCCCTGCAGTTACTCTGAGATAGAAAGTTCACTTTTGCCTAATAATCTAACAAAAAGCACATTTTTCTCAGGTTGTAATTACTGCACTTGGTGCTACTTTAATTGACAAAGCAGGAAGAAAGCCTCTTTTAGTGGTACGCCAAAATAGCAAGTTAGCTACGAATTAGTTTCAGGAAATTATATTTACATAGTTCGAAGTGAAAACGTACCGGCTTTTCTACAGGTTTCTGGATCAGGACTAGTCATTGGCTGTCTTCTAACAGGGAGTTCATTCTATCTAAAGGTAGACACACACAAAAGAATTGATTCATTATTTCAATGTCTAGCCATTTTATTTTCTGTTGGAAACGTGATTATCAAGAATCATACTTTTATCAGGAGCACGGAATTGCTGTAGGAGCAGCTCCAGGACTTGCTGTGTCTGGGATACTGGTAAGCTCATGGTTCTGACGTCCGCTTTTCCTACAAAACAATGCCACCCCAATGCAAGTATGTTCTTTACACAGGAAAGAAAATCATAAAAAAAGAAAATGAAATCTGAGATACCACATATTTTCCAAACTAGGTGTATATAGGAGCTTTTTCAGCTGGAATGGGAGCAGTTCCATGGGTGGTGATGTCTGAGGTACGGTATATACATGCATAAATTTGGTAGATATATTGCTGAAGGTAGATAAATCTTGACCGTCATGATCTTCAGGCCCTTATTACTGAGAAAACTTTCCTTTCTGGTGAATATTCCAGACTAATATTTACATTTATTTCAGATATTCCCCATCAACATAAAAGGAGCTGCAGGAAGCCTTGCCACACTAGTAAACTGGTTTGGAGCATGGGCTTGTTCTTACACATTCAATTTTCTTATGGACTGGAGCTCGTATGGTAAGAAAATACTCACAACTAACATAAGAAAGAAAATAGAGAATAACACCATCTCAAACAAGCAGATTGTTTATCTTGAATGCGATCAAATAAGAGATAAAATAACTTCATAAGGATTATCTTTGAAACACAGGGATGGTAATATCACTTTCATTACCTGGCACCACAAGGGTCGTTACTTATCTCTGTCATGCGCTTGCAGGAACCTTCGGTCTTTATGCGGCAATCAATGCGCTTGCCATTTTATTTGTGATTAAGGTTGTACCTGAAACCAAAGGCAGGACCTTGGAAGAAATACAAGCAACCATAAACGCTTAACCACCATCAGAGCGCCCATTCAGGAAATCCTTATCACTGCATGAAATGATGTAGACAAGAAGACATCAATATTAGAATGAGCAATTTTAGTATTTTGGGCCATCTCAGAGAATAAATGTATTTTTATTTTGGTAGTTTATACAGAATACAGGTATGTGCAAGAAAGACCAATCAATATTCTTTAGAAGAACTTGAGGCTAAATCCCCAGATCAAATAGTCCTAATACTCACCATCCAGGATGACCAAATAGAAAGCGCTCTTATCGGAGAACCAATCGTCATGTGCAGCATTTTGATTCATCTGCTCACTGTAGCACTTTGCCAGTCCATGAAAAAATTTGTAAAGCTCTTGCCATGCTGCCTGGATTCCAAGAATATACCCTATGCTCTTCATGGAACTACGATGGCTTTCCTTGTAAATAATTTTTCTCCAAGTATGCCATACATACATAAGAGTTCGAAGAAAAGATACAAAAAGACTAATGAGAAGGATATGGAAATGTGGAAGAAAGGCGTAAATAAAGTACTTTGTGGCAAGAAAAACCTCCTTTATATTTAAAATTTTGACCCCTTGTTGAATATCTCACATCTATTAATCTGGAACTCAAAATGTAACATGTCAAACCTTCTGACTTAAAGGAATGAACTCCCAAACATTACAGAATTGTAACAAACCATCTAAGAAACTCAAGTTACAAAATCAGAGCAGAAGATTTCTTCATGTAAGTTGCAATCTCGCGGTTCCTAATGATCTTAGGAGGTTTATATTGACTTGCTGGTGCACCATTTTTCATAGCTTGTTCAAGTAAACCATCAAAAGTACCAGGCCTTACAAAACATACCGAAAGGCACGCAACTTCACTTCTTGCCTTCATAACCTCATATATTGCTCCCAAACTACCCTCAAGAACAGAACAACACTTCCTTAGAGTACCAACAAATTCTGCCAATTTTTCGCTATTCAAAATTACAGATTGATCTTTCATTTCGACAAAAACTTCTAGTTGCTTGGGTTCCGGTTCCAAGTCCATGAAACAAGTAAACTCCACAATTTCTGCAGCCAATTCATTTCTGATTGCAAGCTGAAAACTTCCCATTGCAGAAAGCAGATCCTTTTCGGTGATTATCTCACCGGAAGTTTTAGGAGCCCTCATTACATATTCAATTTGCGGGGATGTGTAGTAAAAACCCACAACTCTCACTATATCACCCAATCGGAAACGATATAGTCCTCTAAATGTTGTCACGACCAACTCATACATCTTCCCCACCTCTAAACCAGTGAAATCCACTGTCTCTTCATTTCCCTCACAAAATTTCTCCTCATCAAATGGGAGAAACTCAAAGTAAGCAGCAGTAGGAATGATAACATAACGAGTAAGCTCGGGAGGTTGTCTGATATCCAAATTGGTGGCAACACAGCACTCAGAGGAAAAGTAATCAGAACCTAATATTGGTATCTCACCGGCATAATACTTTAGCCTTGGATAATACTGCACCATGCTTCCTGTGGTTACACATTTGAGATAACGAACATTTGGCCATAGTTCACTCACTATCGCACCAAAAGATTCTTCTTCACAAATACTTCGAATCCTCTTTGATAACTCAGGGTTGGGCCCACCGAGGAGTTCAATAACAGATTGCCTCATAGCATCATCACTAATTTCTGAACTAGGGAATCCATTTTCAAGATCCTCACATAGTGATTTCCATTTTGATTCCAGAAGGGAGAAGGCTTTGATCAAGCCAGAAGCATAAGGCGCTGTAATACCATCAATTGAATCGACAAGTCTAAGCCCACAAAGAAGGTGACAGTACATTTGCTGATTGTGATCTGTGCCAAGAATGACCTCTTTCGGACTGGCATAATTTGACAGAAATCTAGATGTATTTGGACTGTTGAAATGTAAAGGAAATGCGGTTGCAGCCATTGCCATTAATCCTCCCTTTGTTCGAGTGACCTTACCGGCATAAAGGAACCCCAAAACCTTATTACCAGAAGATTTCTGTGAAAGAGACCTGCACATATTTTCTAAAAATCTTGTAAAAGGCATATCTAGCATAATCAGTACGAGTTAGAAATTTAAGAACCATTAGTTGTATCATACCTTCTGAGAATAGCACCAGTGGCCTGATGAGCCAAAGAAGATACTGCTCTTCCAGTTTTTGAATCAAAACACGGAAGCAATTTCGGTTTCATGGAACTCGTTCCTGAACTGTCAAAACGCCAATCAACTCAGTACATTACTCAAATTGTTAACAATACTACAATAGTACAGATAAACAATGTCCTAGAACACTTCCATTTCGAGTAAACACGTAAGATAAACGTCTAATTCCTCGAATCATACACGATAAGCGCAAGTCATTCTTCTCATTCCATTTTCACCATCAATTTGAAAATAAAAGGGTAAATAATTATTACTAATTAAGAGAAGCTGGTGCATTCATCAACAGTTGAGTAAGCAAATTAAGAGCAAATATACATTGATGAACACAAATGTATATCAATAAAACTAAATTAAACTTGACAGATCATATCAATAATCTAAATTGAATCAAATCTTAATTTCTTACTACAGTAATTGAACTACCTGTAGAAGAAGCAGAGGAGAGGGTCAACGGAAAGAGAGGGTTGACCATCGAGCAAGTCGCCATCGGCGAGCTTACGGATGTGATCGGCGTAATCATCGTAGCTGGAAAGCGGCACAGCGCGGCGGAAGGTGGTGGCGTCAACCGGCGCATCTACTCCTCCCAGGTAAGGCTGAAGATAACTTACGCCGCCGTTGTGCTCGAGGATGGCGTGCAGAGTCTCCAGCTGGTGCCGCGAGGCGTCATGGAAGGTATCGTGGAGCTTCGAGATGACGTCATCGTCCGTTGACATCGATTTTCCGGTGGGTAATACGTCGACGTTTTCAAAGGTGGCGCCAATTTCCAGTGAAGGAGAAGACTGTGAGGAAGAAAATTGACCTTTTGTACGGTTTCATTTTTACCTCATTTGGTATTTTTGTAATTATAAGTTGGGAAAATTACTTCTACGACCCATGTTGCTGCACCCAATTATAAAAGTGGGCATGATGTTTCAATAATTACGAAAACTTCCATTTTAAGCAAATTGAGTTGACCAGCTCAATTAAGTTGAATTTTACTTTGGTACCAAACATGGCCTTAGCGGAATATTGAATAAAAAAGACAAAACAGAATCTTTTAGCATTTACTATTTTTCCCCTTTTATCGTTCCAAACCCTTCGCCCTCTTCGTCTTCCTACCACCTCCTCTGCAAACCGTAAAATTGGCTCTTAATCAGTGAAAACAACGTTGTTGAAACGTTATTCGGTGCATTACGGAGCTATAGTCGTCGTGGACGACGTCCTTGGGGCGACAATTTTGCGAAACGACAACTGTTAGCAATGTTAGTCGTTTTTTCGAAATTTTCTACTTTACTGTTATGATTATGGGTTGTTTGTGGTCATATTGCATGTATATTGTTATGGGTGTGTTGTAAATCATCTATCGATTTGGGGAATTTTAGTGTACTTCGACGACCTAGGGTTTTTTTTCTGAACTTTTTTTCTTTCTCTGTTCTTCTCATGTGTTTACCAGTCGGATGAAGAAGGGGGAGGGATATAATATTCGCATTCACTATGTTGATAAGACTCACACGCTCACTGATATTGATCCAAGAAAGTAATCACATGCTCAACTGTTGGATGACATTAACACTACAAGAAAAACAAGATACTGCGACGGACATGGCGACGAATCCTATCCGTAAACAACATTTGACGACGGGTCGGTAAAATATAGCGACGGATTCAACGAACTAGAGACGAATGAATTAGAAATGTGAAGAAAGAGTGAGTAAAAATGCATAAAACTGAGTATTAAGGGTTATTTATAATCAGAAATTTGAACTATAACGGTTAGTTTGACTTCCATAATGGCTAGTTGACTATTACAATTTATCCCCATCTTACAAACATATATTACATTTTCTCACACACGCGCATATCATGTGAAACCTTAAGCTGTTTGGCTCTTAGCAGAATCTGAAATTACATCAGGGGTAAATATGTCTTTTCCAAGTTTTAATTCGCTTAAAGTCAAATTCGTGGGAGAAAATGTAATTGATAAATCTAAGAGGGGGAGTTTTTGTAATTGATGAAACATGAGGGATAAAAATGTAATAAACGAATTTAAGAGAAGGTACGGATGTAATTCACCCTTATAAGTTGGTCAATGGGTATGTTATTTTTTACCTTCAAACTTATGGAGAAGTTAACCGTGTGACGGACCACATTGCTAAAGAAGTTAGGATTTAAGAATAAGACTTCTAGCAGACTCTCACACGGTCACGGATTGGTTCATATTGTGTGGTTAAATCGTTACTTATACAATTGCAAAATGTTGGGGGTTCAGAGAATGGTAAAATGTAACACCTACAGAAGATGACTGATGAAAGAATATAGTTTGATCAACTATAAGTTCTTTTAGCTAGGTGAAATATTTCTACACCATCCACATAACTTGTAATATTCATCTGTTCTAAATACCAATCAAAGTTGTCTGTTATTTGGCATGACCAGTGTAAGCTAACATTTCAAAGGAACTGGATTACTGGATGATCCAAATTCGTAATTACTGAATGAAATACGATACAATTTTTTTCGTATGATGTAGATTCCACTCCACCATATTCCCAGAAACATCGTTGTAGCTGGCGGCCACCAAGTCGAGATCAAAGAAGCAAGAACTCAACACATGAGTTTACAAAACCAGACGCTATCGTCGAACGTGACTTTACAGACTTGTAGTTTTCAAATTTGTTCTCTTCATCACCAAAAGCGAACATATTATTCTTATCAAACTTTGCTTAATTTAAAGGTATACTTTAATTCAATTTAAATCAGTTTTATTTATTTTAAATTTATACAGTTTAGTTCAACTCAAAACCTCTCGGTTTACTTTAATTAAAAAACTCTCGGTAGTGAATTGAAGTGAGCCTAAGGCTATGTTCGACTCAATTTAACTTCTTCAATTCAGTTTAAGTTACTTAATTCAAATTTATACTTCAACTTAAACTCATTTAAGTTTAATTTAATTTTTGTAAAGTTCAATTCAGTTGACTTCAAGTCCATTCAATTCTGATACTCTATTTCGAATTGAACTGAATCTAATTTGGATTGGAGTAGAGGTGTTAAAGGGCTTTGGCGGACTAGTTTGGCCCGTTTGTCACTAATCAGAGACTTAGAGTAGTAAGGCTCTATTTTTTTCATCTGAAAACTCATTATTTTCAGTTCTGCTTGTTTAGTTATAATTTGTACTACACTTCAATTCTGTTCTGTTAGTTCTGTTCAGTTCTGTTCAGACGATAGGGTAATTCGGTCCAAATCAATTCCAAGTTTCAACCCCATTTGTCCCAATTCGAGCTCAGCAAAAATGGAGGAAAATCCTAATCTCCCAGACGAGATTTTGATCGAAATCTTCTCGAGACTTCCTACAAAATCCGCCGGAAGATGCCGGTGTTTGTCGAAGACATGGAGTAGAGAGCTATCCAGTGCTCAATTTGCACATTTACACCTCAGTCGCCGCATACCTGCCGTAGAAAAGCTACTTTTTATCAGAGCCGTGGGCGACTCCTTTCGCACCATTGATGCTCCAATAGGTGACGGCGCTACTTCACGGAAACTTGATATGTCGCCCTTTGTGTATTCTTGGGGATAGGGAGCTACTGTTGGTAACTCAGTTTGATCCGGAAACTAAAAATAGGAAAGTGGTTGTGTATAACCTTAAAGAAGGAACTACAAAGGCTATGGTTGTTGATGGAGTTCCAGCTTTATTGTTTCCAGATGGTGTCGTCTTTGTCGATAGCCTTGTCTCGCCCAATCACCAATATTCTAACTGAAGAGAAGAAAGATAAGAATATGAGGTTCTTGGTTTCTTTGTGAACGGGGCAAGTCCTTGGTTTTCTTGTAGCACAAAAATCTAGCGTTGCATTGTATTGTCTAGTGACGTCTAAGGTCTTCCTTTTGCTTATGAATGCTTGTGACGGGAAACTTGAGACTTATCTGTATGTTCTTGATGGGTGTTTTTGCATTGTAGATAGCTCTGAGTAATGTTAATGTTGCTAATTGCTATGACCATCTATGAATTCAATGAAGGTTTCTATTTTTTTGAAGTTTCTTTATTGCTGGTATTAATAATCAACATAAGTCGATGATTTATTTCATCAACTTTGACATAAACATGGACAATCCAAGCAAAGCAAGACAAGCTGCACCAATCCGTGATGTATATGTTGAAGACATTAAGCTGGTCAGTCATTCCTGTGCAGAGATATCTTTGCACCAAGCATTCACATGAGGATGCGAATCAACAGAACATTAACTCGTGTGCTGATCAAGAAGCTCATGGTGGAAGGTGATGGAGATCTGCTACACTGAAGCCATCTCCAGATTCTCCACCCAAGTACTTGGACTCAGCCAATTGAGCTCATTAGTAAAATTGAAAATTTAATATAACATTTTTTTAGCTTACAATGGAAAAAGATGCTTTTGTGGCACCAGCTCGCATGTCCAACGGAAAGAACAGAAAATCAAGTTGTTTCTCGTTGAGGCACCCAAAACTCTCATTGTTACAGTCGAGAGAACGCTACCGTGGACCTTAATTGATTGCCATTGTAGGATACAATCATACAGAATGATAGTGAAAGAAGCTTGATGGTTATTTATTTTCTGTTTAGATTATGAAAATGTAGAGAGTAATACTAATGAGCTGGTACTTACAGCTATGGAAATCTGTTTCTTCATAAAATTGAGTTTTGAAATTTGAAATACGTACTATACAAGCCACAGCAGAAACTCACACTGTTACGAGTCGGTTCATATCGTGTGGTTAAATTGCTACTTGTACTATTGTGAAATGTTGGAGGATCGAGTTGTAATATTCATGATCTGTTCCGAATACCAACCCAAGTTGTCTATTATTTGGCATGATCAGTGTAAGCTAACATTTCAAAGGAACTGGATCACTGGATGATTTAGATTCGTTTTACTCAATGAAATACGACACAACTTTTTTCGTATGAAGAAGATTCCACTCCACCATATTCCCAGAAACATCGTTGTAGGTGGCAGCCACCAAGTCGAAATCAGTGAAGGAAGAACTCAACACAGTTTACAAAACCAGACGCTATCATCGAACGGGACTTTACTGACTTGTAGTTTTCAAGTTTGTTCTCTTTTGTTTGTTTTCTTCATCACCAAAAGCGAACATATTATTCTTATCTTCTTATAAGACCTGATTCTGTGAATGGATGGTGATAATGTTGATGTTGATACCAAGTGCAGACTGTACCAGTACCAGACTACCAGTACAGGTACAGTGTACCAACAAAATCATCAGAAAAAAAACTCTGCTTTTCTTGTTCTATAGTGTGCATTAGTCCCCAGTCGGAGCTGATTAAGTGCGATAACATAAAACGCAGATGCGAATTTTGAGTGTAGAGAACTAGAGATAGATAAAAACACATTGAATTTGAGAACAGCTGAACAGGATACATTACATACACCTAGTACAATAAGCACATGTCCATGTTATTTCAGTCATTAAGTCACAAAATATTGTCCAGGCTCCACAAGCCATGAAATCATCATCACTACTAGTCCAATAGTACACAACATGTCAAAACACCTTCTGGATAATACTAAATGATCATCAGGTGTAGCATAAGAAAGGTCCCAAATGTCTTTGTTAAACTCAACCTCCACAACTAGGCCTAACAAGCAAGTCCATACTCATGCAGTTCTGCGGTTATGTCTTATACTCCGTGTAAGTTTAGTAAAACGATGATAAGACTGATAGCTGATGGAATTGAATCACTAGATAATATCGCGATTCGCGTCAAGAACACACTTAAGCTGTAAGCTATGAATGCAACTGAACATGGCAATTTGCAAGCAATCTTGAAAAAAGAAATCAAGGCATGACTCATGAGATGTAAGACTACTTGCCAATATGTTACTTATATATATACAATACAGAGAACATCTCTACAGGATCTTTCTTTACAATCACTGTCAAATCTCTTCTTCTTTTTTTTGGTTTTTCTCTTTACAATCATCTTAACCAAGCACAATGAGAACAAATATACGTAGAGATTAAATATAAACTTGCAACCAATACTTCTAAGTCCTGTCTATGTCTTAAGTTATTAAAATCTTCTAAACAAAACCACAAACTTTCAGTTCACTAGTAATTTCAAGAATTAACTTTCCATACACCCTTTGCAGGAGACGACGAATGTGTTATCTTAACCGTTCTCCTTCTCTGCAGCCTCGGCTTCTTACTCGTATACTCTTGATCACTGTTACATTCTCTGATCAAGTCCGCTGTCACAATGTGATGATCCGAAGTCCCTTTGGACGATACCACCGAGTAAGATCCGGGAACAAACTTATAAGGCGCGTCTGATGATGACAGTATGTAATCTACTCGTGTTCCGTATTTGCAGGTTCCTTGTACATCTGCATATATCACATTACAAGAATTAGGTCAGTGCTAAAGAACATAAACCTGAAAAATCCTGTAGATTATTCTTTCGGTTAATTAGGCAATCATACTTTGTCCTTTGGCAATCATGACAACAGATTCACATTCTCCTGCAAAGTCCTTTGCATCTGTGTACTGCTTACTCTTTAGATACTTCATCACCTCAACCTTAGGTGTTGGCTTTCCCATTTCTTCATAGTACTGTGTCACATCACACATGAAATGTCTTAAAACCGTTACATCAAAACACTTACAAAAAACTAACTTCTTGAAAACAAATGAACTTACCTGCAAAATATCTGTCCATCTCTCTTCTGAGTAATCTCCCGCATCCAGCGAATTTAGCCCTCCGGCCAAGATGTGCGGCTCGTTGCTAGATTCGATAATCGCATTCATCTGCTTCATCCTCCAATTCTCGTCTAGATGGTCGAGATGAGTGCAAAAGAAGTTCACTTCCCCTGCTTGCGGCACATCAATCGTCGCTTTTAGTACGTTCCTGCATCCAATAGTCCAATGCCATTTCCCTCAGTCACAAAAAAAAAACTGTTTCTCCATAGCACTAAAAAAACTAGTAAAACACTTCCACACTTAAAACTGAGCCTCCGTTCAGTTCATACTCTCAGTCGAAGTAAACGGAGACAGACACTTCAATTGCTTCTAACCAGTCTAATACTACTGCTTCAAACAGGCCATTAAACTATATAACCATATAAAAAAGTCGAAATTTACGGTTTACCACTTTTTCATAGACCCGGTCTATAGAAGAATTTACGCTAGAACACTGTTCTAACCGAAGTACTTACCTGAAATCAGAGTCATCAAAGATCTTCTGAGCTTTCCAGCTCTTAATAGGCCACTTAGACAAAATGGCATTTCCATACTCAGGCGCCCAACTCTCAGCAAATACATAATACATCCCCAAAGCTTCTGCCAACCCCGAAAGTGGCTCCATGTTCTTCTCCTCCTCTGCTTTCACATCCTGCAATGCCACCACATCCGCATTCAGCTCTCTCAACACCTCCACCACCGTTCTTCCGCTCCTCGGCGTCGAAAAGTCCATACTCTGTGACCTCAACGACCCCCTCCCTTTCAGAACCGACCCCTCAACTCTCTCACTCTCCGTAAAAAAGTTCAACTGGCCACTCCTCCTTAAAGATATTTCATTGTCAGGCAGGTTGATCGAGACTCGCAGTCTCGATTTCGAGAACCTCTGCTGTTTTATACTCGGGCTGTTATTGTCAGGTGAGTCTGTGGAGCTGAGAGGATGCAGAGGGGACTGCTTCAGTATGCTTTTCGGCGATTTCGGGGAGTCGAGGCCGAGCTTCTTCATGACAAAGTCTTGGTAGTTCTTCTCTGTTTTCGAAACGGCTGGCGCCATGGAGAACAGGGCAGCGTTGAATGTGGCGACACGGATGGGTTTCAGCTCGGTGCTGGGGTGGATCACGGCGGAGGAAATGGTGTTTTGGTCGGAGTGAGTTCTTGAAGTGGACTTTCCTAGCTTTTTTACGACGATTTTCGGGGCGGACCGGCGTCGCTGGGCCGGCCAGAGTAGCCTGGAACAGAGGCGCTTGAGCCTTCTGTTGAGTATTTGGAGCATTTTTGGTTGACTGATTGGTTGTTCTTGTTCTAGTTTGGTTATGGAGTGAAGAATAGTAGTAGTAGTAGTAACATGGAAATGGAATGGAAGAAATATAAGTGTAGAGAGAGAAAGATAGAGACTGAGTTTTGGTTTGTGTTTGACAGAGTTTATCAAGGGTGGTGGAGGAGTCTACACTTTTGTTGGGGACTTTTGACAAGTCAGTTGCATTTTATGATTTTATTTAGGAAAGATTTATGGATTCTGTTAATATTATTATAAGGTTACTATACTTTGCTTAATCTTCACATATA
>JAQRGC012307593.1:0-11325 GCA_028659135.1 Plantago lanceolata | reverse complement strand
TGAACTCATAGAAACCGACAGGAGACCTGTAACAAAATCCGAAATGTAATAATATCCACAATCTAATTATCCAGAAGAAACACATCCAAACTATGAACAATACCAAATATACATCACTCTGGATGTTTCTACAAGTCCTCAAAAGAAATACTCATATGTCCTAAGACATTTATTTTTGGAGTCTCGCAACGGTATGAGAAAAACATAGCGATGGAGCCATCTATGTTCACTATGTACCACCAGCCACAAGCAATCAAATCAAAATGAATTGCCAGGTTTTGGAGATGAGGACTTGGACTTGGCGAAATCAACGAGGTCCTTAAACAGCGCATCTTCAGGTTTACCTTGCTTGCTTGTGGCAGGTGTCTTGATAGAGAGGTTCTGGGTTTGTCCAACTAAGCTATCATAAGAAGAGCCAGATCCAGTGCTCGAGAGACTGGTATTACCCAAAGAATGTTGCTTCTGATCATGCTTAAGAGGTGGCAGTGGATCGGCAGATTTGCTTGTGGGAGCGTATTCATCTTGAGTTGATATTGGGGCGGCGAATGGATTTATCATATCATCAGACTCGACTGGAGGCGGAGAAAGAGTTGAACTTGGTGGAGGAATGGAACTGTGGTTGGTTGGGTTGGTCGGGATGGTTGTATTTGTGGATCCAGATGTTCCTGATGACCGTTCTGCCTCATAAGCATCACCGCTGAGATAATCAATTTTGACTGAATTGGTATTGACTGGATTCCTTGATGATGGAGGCGGAGGAAGGAAGGTAACCGTAGGCTTAGAACCCGGCCCTTGCAGTAAATCTCTGGTAGATCTGTCATTTCATGTACATATTATTCTCAATATAACCATAGAATAAGAAGAATCTAAAACTGAAACACAGAGCTGTCAAATGGTATGAGTTTCTCCACATGCCTGTGCATACAAGCAGTGACGAAAAGAAAAGGACAAACTTAAAATACCTGCGTGCTAACTGGGCAAAATCATCTTCTGGCTCTTCGTCCTCGTGGTTTACATTCATAAGAGGTGCAACTGGAGGTGCAACCGGGGTCACTATAACTGGAGAAGTTCCCTTGGCAATTTCATCATGTCGACTAAGAACTCGCTGCAGACTATCATTTAATGCCAATCCCCTGCACAGAAGATCCTCATCTCTGCAAAAATCAATAGTAATCATTACCTGTTTGATATACCATGCAATGACTGAAACACATGAAGTTAGATGTATGCACTTACACAGTATTATTCACCAGATTCATGACACGATTTTGGTAAGAGCGGCACTGACCAACCAAGTCAACTATAATCTCATCCTTTACACCCTGCGATTAGTCATCCGCAGCTTTTATGTATTGCTTACAGAAACGCTAAACATATTTTGCATTTTTAAGAATGAAATAGTATGAATACAAAACACAAGGGGGTGATTTTTTCTTTGAGAACAAGATCATATAATAGAATTCAATTACGTGATAATTTTAAGGATCAACACTGAGAATAGAAAACATAAAACCCTTGTTTCTTCATAAAATAAATGAGAAGGGGCACTTAAGAGATCAACAATGCTAATTAAGTTTCTATGTAAGAACTATGTGAAGAAAATCCTTAAAAACGCGGTCCAACCTGGGGATTTTTTGGATCCAAAGCAGTAAGCATTTCCATAAGAACATCTGACAGCCCCTCAGCATTTTGGATCTCTGGCAAGCTGTGTTAAGGATATCAAGGAAGTCAATACATGAAATCTGAGAAACAGGTAAGACTCCGTGATAAAGATAAATTTTGATGAAAGAGTAACATTTAAAATAATTTTCAAAGGCAAAAACTTGTGTTAAAAAATATAGATGCAATTGCAATTTCCAATACAGAAGAATGATAGGCTACGCCTAGTGGCCAGTAATCTACATATAAAAAGATGTGCAATGAAATAAGACCCTTGCTTTGCTGAAGACAGAAATACCTGAGCACAGAAGTATCAGATTGAAGAGACGCCTGAACAGCAGCTTCTTCATATTGAGCAGTAGGGGGGATAATAGGATGTGTCTGAGGTGGAGTGAATAAAGGTACACTAGTACCCTCTCGAGGTGGAAATTCTACACCTGCAGACTATTAAATTCAAATACACACGAGTAAAAAGAGTTAGGTTCACATATAGGGGGAAAGATAATTTAACAAAAACAAAACAAGGGGAATGAAACTGCATTTGAGCCCATTATCAACCTTCAGTTCATTGAATGCAGCATAATACTGAGGAAACCGTCCGTGAGGCCCCCCTAAAGCTTCCTGCCAAGTATCAATCAGCACAAGGATCTTCTCCCTCACATGTAAATCGGGCTGCAAAGGGACATTACAAAGATGACATTTTAGATTTACTAAGAGGAGAAAACCAGAGATATCAAAGGGAAACAACGATGCCGCACCTTCTTCTTAACAATTTTGACCATGTCATGTAAAATATCCCTCTCGACAATTTGATGGAATATGTTCTCTGTACAGTTTTTGCTGAGAGTCTCCAGAACCTGAGTCATAACATTTCAGAAATAGTTAGTTACGTGAGATATAGACCAATGAACTTAGATACAGGTACAGAGATATGGACAAAACCATCAACNCCCCCCCTTCCCCCCTTTCTCACTCTCAATCTCTCTCTTTCCCGCAGAACAAGGTTAGTTCAACAAGATTTGTATATAGTGTATAACGGAAACCTTAAGAGGCTTTAGTGATAGGTTTTATCAGTAACAAGTAAAGGAGTCCATATTCATATTTAATCAAACATCCAAAGGTGAAATTATTTTGCAGAACGATTGATGTGACAATTTGGGAAGTGTACGATCATAAATCATAAAGTGTCGTAGATATATAATTAACAAATATGCCTTGGTCAAGACTTCTTTAAAAACTTTCAGTTCAAACCCGAACAAAAGGTAATGAAGGAAAAGAAAAATGAAAGCTTCAGAGATAATTAGAAATTCTATCTAACACCAGTTCAAGTATATAATTGCCAAGACCAAAGCCAAAACAGAATGGTACATACAAATTGACTGTAGGCTGAGAGAAGGACAGGCTTACAAATAGAGCAAGGATCTGAATTTTATAGTCTTTGTTCGCCAGCTTTTTCTTCAGGATTTTCAATGCCTCCTTTGCCTGCCTGTAATAGTAACAAAGTAACAAAAATTATCAGATTATATAGGAGAGTGAAGGGAAATACTCAACGATTTTATCAACTAAAGGACCAAAAAGGAAAAACAACAAGAGTTAGTAAATATAATCATTAGAAAAGGAACAAAAAAACTCCAAGCACACAAATTCCATAAAAGACAAAGCTATGTTTGCCCAACAATCTAAGGAAGAAATTCTACTATGATTGACGAATCTCATTAAAATTAACCAGAAGCCAGATAAGACATTTCTCAGTAATAATCACATCAGAGCGTCCTAACTCCCAATAGAGGGAAACGCTAATTTTCTCTAAACTGTACTCAGGAAGCCAATTTCTTTTATTCATAATCATGATTGTATTTAACTCATATGTTTAAACAATTCCCACAGAACTCTTAGAGCAGTGACTTTTGGTATTCTTACCGGTTTACCAATTATATTTTTAGAAATGACCAGTATCATGCACAAAGTAATCTACTGTAATACATTTCATAACTCTGTCTGTAAAGAAACAAAAAGAACAATATTGTCACACTAAAAGTTCAGATAATCTTTGATTCAAAGCATCTTTCTCCACATGTGCAACTTAAGATAACGTCACCCGATTCTTGGTCGAGTAAAGCAAAGCATACCCGGGATCCATGTTTATGACATCGCATAGCTCCAAGTTCACTGCCCAGTCCGGCCCAATCAACATGTCACTCGTAGCCCTCTCCGCAATAGCGGCAGCATTATTATTCGCCATATTTGTCTACTTACAACCGTCACTTCCTTTTATACCTAAAATGAACAAATTCATCAATCAACAATCAGCATCTGGAAAGAGGCTAATAATCGATAAACTCTGCGTATCCACATAGTTCAGGCTAGATACTAGATAGACTATTTCCTTGAAGAAGGCAAATGAACACAAAACACATCGGCACAGGATCAAAACTGACAACTCACAAGCCAATATCAAGAAGCTATACAACAAATCAGAGAGTCAAGCCAATGATTCTAGCAATCCAAGACAGAGATCAATTTCAACCACCACACCCCACACCTATATGAAGAATTAGACCTAGAAAGAAGAAACAGATAGAATAAAGCTAATGCAAAAGCGACTTCAATTCGACTAATCTCCTCCGATGAGAAACAAAAATCAATTGAAGCATACAAGAAGAAAGACAGACAATCACAAAATGCAATAATCAGAATTCAGAAGCCAAAAAAATGCAACGCAAACCCTTAAAGACGAACAAATTGAGCCGCACAGAGAGTCAAGAAACATCAAGAATCATACATTTCTTGATAAAAAAACAACACAATCAAGCGAAACGACGAAGAATTAAGCGTTTAAAGACAGAGCCCAAATGGGGGAAAATGTAGAGAAATTGGAAAATTACCCTGCAAGCAACAAGTCTAGGAAAGTCTTGTGCAGTCCAGAGAGAGAGAGATGCAATTGCTATATGTATTATTATGATGATTTTCAGTTTTTGGTTTTTAAGTGAATAGGCGTAGGTGAGTAATGATTATTGGATTATATATTCAGAAAATATGGAATTTTTAATGTGAACGATGGAGAAGATGACGGCTTTTGTGGGATCCACAAAGGTGAAAGAGAAGAGTATTCAATTCAACCATCAGCGGTTCGATCAGCACCAAACAAACAAAGGTGCATGGAGAAGAAGGGATGAATTGAATTTTCAAAACCGTGTGCTTTTTCATTCATTCTATTTCTCTTGATGATGAGGACTTGTTTGGATGAAGAGTTCTATTTTATGGTTTGTCAACGCTTCCAAGAATAATACTCCTAAGTAATGGAGTAATAATAAATCAAGAATCGATCATAACAATTTGTCGTTTAAAATAAACAAGTGTATTCTTTTTCTATGGACTCTTAACCGGTTTGAATCTCCCAGATGAGATGAATGTGTCTCTTATATGCTTTTTCGGAGTCTGAATTTGTCGTACTGATAGGATCCCATTGTTACTTCCCCATGTCCCCACATGGGGGCGAAAAAAGGAAAGAGAGGGGGAAGGAAATCCTTTGTAAAGTCTCTAGAAACTCTTTTTCATACGCTTATTCTTTGACAAGAATGTCGTACCATGCAATAAGAGTTATGAGGTTTGTCTCCAATGGTGCGTTTAATTTGGTTTTCATGTTATGAAAGCTATTGCCCAAGTGTAGTGGTTTATCGTTTTGATATAGATTTCAAACATTGAAGTGTAAGTCATAGTGAATTTTAACCTTACAAACTTAAAGTTCAAACTCTATCTTTTAAGCACTTTTGAACCACTCCATTACCTATTCAATTTTTTTTTGCAAAATAAGGAATTCACTATCAAACGACTCACAAGTTTAGCTTTGCATTAATTAATTTTTACAATGACATAATTAACTATATAGGTTCGGATAGAAACTTGTTAGGAAAGTGTGTTGGAATGGCATCCGGACTTGAGCTAGAAGAATTGACATCCTTTGTTGATTGGAGGAGAGAGTAAATATAGTCATATTAGATAGTGATAATACTAATAAACGGTTACTCACTTGATAAGTTGATATGCTCATAGGATGAAAGAGTAAATAGTCATATTAGATAGGAGTAATAATACTGACACGTGACTACTCGTGATCTACATATATCTCAATTTAAAATCAGTGTCACTTAACGTGATTATTTACTTTTACAATGTTTCAACTCTCAAATGCAGTAAAACGTACAACGCTATAAGGAATTTCTGAAAACTTAAATAAATTTTAGGATTATAGGAAATAAAGTCGAAAATATCTTAATATAGAAATAGAAGTAAATTAAATATATCAAAAATTCCATAGTGGATCAAGACGAGAATGAATCCCGAAATCCAGGACATACTCATATTGGAGCTTCTGCTCTCCTCTGGTAAGGGGTGCAACGGACGGCGCCTTGGATCTTACAGGAAAGGATTTACTGTAGAAAGAATATAATATCGAAAACCTGCTCTCTAATTTGAATTGAGTGATCCCCAGTTTATCTATTTATGCATTCCTTTACTTTGGCACGGAAACATTCATTCTCATAATTTTCAGTTCAGTTATGTTCAGTTATGTTATGTTCAGTCTTCTTTAGTTATATTTTATACTATACTTCAGTTCTGTTATGTTCAATTCAGTTATGTTCAATTCTGTTTAGACGAAAGACGAAAAGAACAGAGCCTAAGAGGTTCGGGTTAAAATACCTTATTGAGCGATCGAGGAGTAGTAGCGCAATAAACATAGGGGCATTCACGGAATTGTCCTTGAAAAATGAAATTGGGGATATATATAAAAATTAAAGAAATGCATTAAGCCTTTGAAAGTGCTTTCAGCAGTGGCATGGCATCGCCATTCTTGTTCCCTCCCCCACTTGAAGAATTGCTCAACTGATCGGAGACTGTAAAGAGAGAGGTATATATGTCTCAGTTATTATCCCTTAATTTATACTCCGTTGAATTGATAACTGCACTTAATGTTAGTTGTGATGAAATTAATTAAATATCAGTGATTGATTTGCTTTACATACCCTCTGCTTAATTATCTTGAGATGATTTAATGGTGAGGGAACATTAATTGCATATTCATATTGATTAATGGTTAGCTCTACTTCGACACTTTCTTTCATATTCTGTGTTTAATCATATACTATGTGTGTTTCTTTGTCTTTTCGAAATAGCTATTCTGCTAATGCCTTTTCTTGATTTCGTCTTGCCTAGTTGCCTTCTTCACTTTATTGCTGCAAGTTTCTCAGTTTGGTCTCATATATATATTCTCTAATAACTGAATTGCTACAATATGCATGGCTGCCGTTATTTGGGACTCTCATTTTCACCTACCACAAGATTTTGTCATTGATATCTTCTTGAGGTTAACCGTAAAATCTGTTGCAGTTCCGTTCAGTGTGCAAGAAATGGCATGATATAATCACAACCTCAGTTTTTATATGGAAACATTTTCAGCAGTCGAGCAAACGCGCCCCTATTCTTGTTCATTGGTCTGGAGATGTGGTTCCATATGGCCAATCTTTGCAGCTCCTCCTTAACGGCTATGCGTTTGCTCTATTTGATATGTGGATGACAAACTTATCGAGGTGTGGTCAATTGAGAAAAATGGTTCCTGACTAAACTCCACAGTGCTGTTCTGCCTATTCACTTCGTTTGTCCACTTGGATTTTACAAGAGCGATCAGATCTTTCTGTTTACCAACCAGGGAAATCTTGTACTGATGACATATGACATTATTTCCCACAATACAAGACTTATCGGAGTTGTGAAGGGAGGAGAAGCTAGATTATATGATATATGGCCGATTCATTACATGGAGAGTCTTATTTCGGTATAAGATGCGCATTGAAGTACTTAAGAATTCAAGATTACAACACTCAGTCTCTCGTAGAGTCCTATGAAGTGCGGATGAACAGAATATGATTGGCTGGTGCCTCGTAACAATTCTTACACACACTGTTTCTTTTTGTTTGTGTATCAGATCAGAAGTAAAATACCCCTGCGTTTCCATGGAATCTAACATGAACTTGTTTCTTCTGAGCATAAATGTGCCATCTTTCTCCATTTTGTTGCTCCATGACTGCTAGTAGTGCTAAATATGAGCTCTTCATTAAGTGCATCGACACTACAGAATGCACATGAAATATTACTGCTCAACTCTGGGAATAAAATAGAGGAATTTGTTGAGATCGAATTCTTTGTGTTGATGTTTTGATTATTTTCTCATTTTTCAGTGCCATTCACTTACTATTTTCAGTAACATATACAGTGAATTATTTGTGCCGGTTTGCTTGAGCACAGATTGACGAATTGCAAATAACAATCCAGTCAACGACAATGAGAACTATTTCAAGATAATCATTCTCGTTCAAATTCATTCAAAACATTCTGTGTCCAAGGTCATTCATTAATCTCATTGAGTTATAGAGTACGTAGATAGGTTCAGATGCATTAACCAGATAAGCAGCAAACTATTGAGACATAGGAGAATAGTAATCCATTAGTCTTAGTTCTTTCTCATGGCATATCCGTGACCCAGTAGTTAAATGTTTGATAAAGTGACTTTAATTCTTTCTCATGGGATCCCCCTTACTTAATAATAATCAACTGCTCACAAAGTGGCTTTGTGTTAAAGAGGCATAATCTCCTTAACATATAGAATCTAATGTATCCACTATGGCTAAAACACAGTATATAGTACATTTTAAACTCTTCAAATGGAGTTAAGTTTACAACTGATAAACTGGAATCTAGGACAGTGATCTAAAGAAGAAGAATACGGACAACTCTTCTTCCAAACAAAGCATATTCTAATTTGGATGATTGAAACAGGAGCAGATACATTGCTCCTGGTTAAGATAATTGTTTGCTTTTACCTGCATTATCATGAGTATCATCACAGATAGTGGTTTTGCATGAAATAAGTATTAATTTGTTTGCAGTATGCGGTATAATTCGTGCTTTACTCCCACTTGCATAAGTTCAAGTTGACACTGAGGAATAGCATCTGTCTTTACAGGGAATAATTCCTTGGTACATGCATAGATGTTTCTGCTCTTTCTTTAGTGTATATATAAGCAGCATTAGAACTTGAGTTTTGTAGATAACATATATATTACTATCATGGGGTTTTTGGCCTTTCAAATTGTACTGTTCTTGTTTGTCATTCCGCTTGGCTCACCTCTTAATGGTTAGTAGGTTCTTCCCTATAATTAATACAATCTCATGCATATATTCTTATGGTATTATTTGAAACTAGTGAGTAGTGATAGAATTCCAACTCCCCTGATAGAATTCCAACTCCCCCAAAAGCACGAACTGTTGGGGGGACGTGAAGTCTAATAGTAACTTATTATACCAGTTCTCCGATAACTACTGCTCAATTGCTCATAACATATACTGCAAGTTTGCAAATTAACCTGCTATTACTTTCAGATACAATAACTTCTGAAGTTGGCATTAATTCACTAGATGATGCCAGCAACGACGTCAAGTTCCCAATAATCTTCAAGATCAAGGGAACATTGTACAGTGAAGAAATTAAATATTTGCATGCGTGTGTTTTAAATTTCAATATCATAATTTGGAAACTGATTCTAGCTAGCCATGTTCTAATTGGTTCAGGGCATTTTATGCTGAATTAGAACTTGAAGGGGGTGGAACATTTCAGTTTCACATTGACAGTGGAAGTGATCTTACATGGGTTCAATGTGTTGTACCTGATGCACCCAATCCCCATATAATTGATGTAAGTATACTTTATGTTTTGCATGATCATCCTTACTTCAGTCTTTTGCATTTTGTTTTCTTTTGTTATGTATCTAATGATATTTTACTCTTTTGAATTAATTATCTCAAGGGCGCTCCAAATGAGCCATACACGCCACACAGCAATTTTCTCTCAAAAGATGATGCATCGTGTGTTGGGCCTTTTGCAAAGGGTTCTGAAAGCTTCGATAGATGTGATTACTCCCTCGAATATGGTGACGGGGATAGTACTACTGGATGGCTAGTTAAGGACGGCTTTATTTTGACTAATACTCTTGGAGAAACTCAGAAGCCAGCAATCGTTTTCGGGTGAGAATATACCTGATGGTTTTGTTTGCTCCCTATCCTATGATTCATTTTGTTTCTGGTATGATTTTTAAGATAGTATATTTGTTTTAACTGGAGCTGTGCATAGTGGTAGGAGTAGGACACATGATAATCCCATAGCATGATCAAATAAACCAGAACGGAAGTTGATGTATCTCATTTGTACATAACTGTAGGTGTGGATTTAATCAACAGAGCAGAACACCACCATTGGCTGATGGATTAATTGGCATTGGCGTAACCGCACTTGGATTTCAATCACAGTTGAAAAGCCAAGGATTGTCAGATAATGTATTTAGCCACTGTTTGACGCTTACTAAACCTGAGGGATTTGGATTGTTTGGGCATGATAGCCGAGCAACAGAAGACCAAGGAGTGTGGCTGAAAATGAAACAACGGTAAGCAGATGTTCAACAACATTGCAAACTGGGTTTAGTTGTAATTGAAATATTTAACTTGTCCTGTTCTTGATCTTGTTACAGAGACAATACCAACCTCTATACTGCTGGGCCAGTTACAATTCACTTAGATGCCATGTCTTCAGAGTATGACCTCAATGAAATAGTGTTTGATAGTGGAATAGCCTTGACACATTTCACCAAGGATATTTTCGACGATACTTTGGATATGGTAAGAAAACTAAATTAACAATGATTTGTCCAAGTCTTATTAATGATCATTGC
Source organism: Plantago lanceolata (assembly GCA_028659135.1). Taxonomy (NCBI): domain Eukaryota; kingdom Viridiplantae; phylum Streptophyta; class Magnoliopsida; order Lamiales; family Plantaginaceae; genus Plantago; species Plantago lanceolata. Next base: position 886 of record JAQRGC012307593.1, on the reverse strand, counting down.
TTCACATAATTAACTATGGTACCCCGATCACTTGGGGCCGAAAGAGATGGGTGCTCGGACAGTACCCTCCATGGATATACCTTCTTAAGTGATGTAAGTGCGCTCTTGTTGATCGCAGATAACCCGTAATTTGGTGGGGAAAAATATGTTCAGATCCAAGGACACAGAAGAAACGTGTTGGTACGGCTTCCAGCCTTACAAGACCATCGATGAGGTCAAAGACAAATTCAAGGACATAAAGTTGAACTTCTTTGAAGATGAGCAGAATATAGTCTTGCAACCCAAAGATTATCTTTATATAGGCGTAAGTCATTCTCACTTGGACTGTTTTTTGAGTGTAACTTTAAAAAAGAATCGCGCTTTCACTCACATTTTCGTTCTGTAGGAAGACTCTCATGCAGCACAGGTGTGCTTAGGAATACTTCCAACCGACAGTTCAATGGGCAACCTTAATTACATCGGAGGCAAGACTACTTTGAACTTATGTATTATTCTTGTTCTAATGAGTTTAGACGGACACAAATAGTTAGTGTTTTCACCCCACCATCTGTCTGAATGGGAGGTTTTCATATGTCAACAGCTATTTCAATGCTAGATAAGTTGGTGGTCTATGACAGTGAAAAGAAACGTATCGGATGGCACGATTCAGTGGATTGCAGTTTCAGGTTTCTGAATTATGAGTTCACTAGCTACTCTCAATGTTTGAAATCAAGATTTGTAGAGAACATAACAATCTTACTTACCTTGTCTACTTTTCTTTGAATGAGCAGCACTGGAGCAGATCACCGGAAAAGTATCCACGTATCTGGTTTGGCCAATGTCACTACTGCAGCATCCACATCGAGCAGTATGTGATCTAATCTATGGAAGGAAACTGATGTGGTCT
>JAQRGC012307580.1:0-19714 GCA_028659135.1 Plantago lanceolata | reverse complement strand
TTTTTTTTTTAATTAAAAATAAAGTTTGGAGGGTTAGTTTTACAATTAAGATAAGTTATGGGGTTAATTTCAAATTAATTTGAGTTAATATTGTAATATAGAAAAGATGTGAGGCAATTTTGTAATAAAAATAAATTAATATTGTTTGGCTCCTGGCAAAATCCAATAATCGGACTGAGGGTAAAATGGACTTTTCAGCGATTAAGTTCGTGAAAAGTCCAATTCGTGGGGCTGGACGTAATTGTTTGAATCTAGCAGTGGGGTAGACGTAATTGTTTGACTATGAGAGATAGATTTGTAATTAAAAAATCTAATAGGGGGTGTGTATGTAAATTACCCTTATTTCAAAGATATCACGGAAACATTTTATTTTTACTTGGTCTTGCAAACACTTCGTGATTGGTCCTAAATTTAGAAAATTATTCTTGTCAATTTTGTTCCAATAAATCTAGAATTTAGTGTCCTTGCACTTTCGACAAAGAAGGGTAAAATGAGGTTGTTAAATAGAGCGAACTACTCTCCCGCATTTGATAGAATAAAGTGTGTTTTCAATGATATGAACGTAAAATTTTCATCTCACAAAAACATTCTTGAAAGTTCTTCCTTTTCATTTGGTTTGAGTTATTACTTAGGCTACACTTAGTGTTTATGATAATGCGCAATTGCATGACTAACAGAATCGCAAATCTGAACTAATGGAGCTGTACATCTAAAAGAGGAGATCCCAAATATGTAGTCGGTATAGTGGTGGGATGTCGGAGATGGCCGGAAGGTGGAGTTTTAACGGGGATGACGGTTTTTTTGGAGAGAGAGAGTGGAGGTGGATAAAGAGAAAGTGACCGGGTTAGAGAGAGACGGATTAGAAATGTTATGAGAGACTTCTCGTGGCCAGTCACTCTACAGACCATGTTTGAAAGTTGTAGCTACATATGAAAATCCATAAGATTTAATCAATGAAATCCCAAAGAAGAACAAAACAGTCCGCAGGTGCCCAGAGAGTACAGTCACATGCTTGCCTGGAACTGGAAAGAAGGGGGCATTTGTCTGCTCTAAGGAATCAGGATCGAGTCTTGTTGAGTATAACTTGATTCATGTTAGAGTGTGCTAGTTTGTGTGAGGTTTTCTATTGTATAGTCTTTACATAGAACTTCGCTTGGGCATGGCGCTCGTATCTTGTACATATACTCTTGTTGGGTTCTATATTATTTTCAATTTAATGCGAAAATTTTTTATTTCACATTGCCTCTCTACTCTTAAGGAATGCAAGGAACAAACTGAACTGAACAGAACTGGCGTCACATTGGTTTCACTTCACCTAATAAATGTACAAGAACAAGAAATATACACACACACATATATACATATATTCAGTGTTCTGTCAAATTGTTTGAACCCATAACTATCTCATGCATGCCTGCCCTGCATATCTTTGTGACAATACTGAACTGAAGACGTACTGATTCATTGATTTCATTTTCCCTGTGCTGTACACATTACTTCAGCTCAGCACCAAGTTACGGGATCATAAGTTTCCGGTCGATCCATGGTTGTGTTAGAAAGGAGGAGAGGAAGAAAGAAATGAGCCTACTTGAAAAGATAAAAAAGAAGAACAAAAACAAGAAAAGAAAGAAGAAACTATCAGAACATCTTCACATAGCATGCATGATGCACATTCCCCTACTCGTCCTTAATTCCTTTTGCTGAAGTTCATATTTACGTACGTTCTTAACACTTCAAGACCAGAAACATGCCTCTCGCTGTTATGTTGTCCAATTCTCTCTTGTGGTTTCGTCGTCTGTCTGGTCTTCTATGTTCTTGGCACGCGAGCCTAAGCACTCCCTCTACATATCTCTCTTTGTGTCCCTTTGTCTTACTTTTCACAGTCATCTCGTCCCCTTCAGGAGGATTGCATTACTGAACATGCCACTGCTTGCGCCCAGTGCCTTAACTTCGTCTTCACTTGTTGGGGATCATCACCTGCATTCACATTAACGACACTTATTTTCCATGCCTAATCTCTGAAAAGATCCACAGGCAGATAAACCTGATCTATATATGGAACAATCTCCCAGGAGTATGTCATTGAACACAAGACAAACGAAAAATGCAACAGCAGTAACATTGTGCGTAAAGTGTAATTGTGGAACATTGAATTGAACAAGAAACGTACCTGGGTTACATATCTTCCAGGCATCAGACTCGCTCCTCGGGCTCCCACACGAAGAAGAACGGGTCCCGATCGCGGTTGTTGAGGTTGACACACAACCAAGGGGGGAAGGAGCGGATCCGCAGCTGTTGGGGCTGGAAATGGGGCTAATAGACAGCTGCCGGTTCACAGCAAAATAAAGGTCTAAAGCTGGAATGGTGGTGCAAAGTCGCTGACCTTCTGATTCGTTAAACCCGAATCCCAGCTCTATACATCCTTTCAGCTCGTCAAGATCCTCGTCCGTTAGATGTTCCGCTTCCTGCTGGATCCCGTTTCTCCGTCGCTCCTGGCGTAGATATTGCCTGCGCCGCCTCTCCCATGCAATGTCACGTGGGACCTCACACATGGACAACTGCTTGGACAATCTTTTCTTGGCCGAACTCCTCCAGAAAGGCGGCGCATGCACTAAACGCTGCAACTCCTCGTTCTCATCCGATGATGACGATGAGGACTCCGATGACGGGTTCCTCGGTGGCAAGTTTCGATCAATGACATTATTATTCTCTGGCTCCCCCATACTATAATGTTGTTACAAATTGTGAGAACGCGAACGTTCTTAGCAATTTATAGGGGAGGGGTGAGCCTCGTTGTTGTTGTTGACGTGGCGGCTTGTGGGACCGCCACGGACCACCGGGAGAGGGTGGTGGGGGTGCTATTCAACAACTATGATGTTCCAAGAAGAAGGAAGAGATGTGTATTTGGTATATTCACTTCTTTTGGATTGTGGTTTTTTGTGTTGAATGGTTTGGAGGCAACAGAGCACCACCGGTTAGAGTAACATTGCCTTTTGAGAGCTTAAATTGGAAAACACCATGGCAATGGAAGGCCTTTGATTTCTCCCATTTCTTCTACACCTTTCATTTTCCAACTGTTTTGAGTTCTTTGTTTTTCTCTGGTAGAATTTCATCTTCTTTTATCATAGTCTATATATATATTAAGCTTTGGAGATTTTTGTTAAATGTTAGGTGCAAAATTATAACTTATTACTCCTAATAATACGCATCAAAGGCTATTCTTTGGGGATAGGGATATGCATCAAAGTGGGGATTTCATTGATTAAATCTGATTTCTATTAATAGCAGATAAGAGGTTAGAAAATCAAGAAAAAACACACAAAAATAGAACAACATGGATTTGTATAAAAAAGAGGGGAAAATGACACAGAAACCACTTTTCTTTCATGTAAATCTTGCAAAGGTAAGATCTTCTTCTTGTATGTATTCGATAAGGAACCCTCAATTAAAGTACGTATATGCGGAGTTACAGATTACAGAGCAGGATTGTAGCTAGAATGACATCTGTTTGAGCTTTACAAAAATGCTTATGCAGAGGTATTTTACATCAGCATAATGAGACTGAGCTTTCAGCATTGTGCATGGGTAATACCGTAATACACAATCCTATTTTCGGGTTTTCTAGCTGTTTGCAAGTTATTATATCTATAGGCCCATAGATTTCATTTGATGTTTCTATTCTTCCATCATGTTAAGAGTACAAACAAATGTCCCCATGACAGTAAGTAAGATTCCTGATCACTATCAAATGACTAAATGAGAGATGGCATGAACTCAAGTACACAAGCAAACATTTCTATCAGCATTGTTGTTAGAATGACTAACATAAATGAACCTTCTACTCTGCAGCAATCACAACAGTTGTCACAGTAGCAGAGACTCAAGAATAATGGATTTGCTCATGAGAAAAGTGGGTAGCATCCTTACATTTATAATTTCAGTGAATAAATAGCAAAACAGGTGGTTCAGTCAATTGGTAATGCCAGTAATCTGTTGCAGACTTGCAGGTATCACAACATGCACTTCAGCCATAAAAGATGAAGCAAAAGGCCGTATAGTTGACAAGGCCAGGGTGAGTGCAACATGATGATACGGAAATCAGTGTTACTTAACCGGTTTGTATAGCTGATGCTCGGCTGAAAGCATTTTGACTAAAACAGCTTACAACTTGCACCGTGTCCTCAGCATCTTTTGGAAAATCTAGTTCTAGCACAAGTAGGGAAATCTGCATATGCAAATGCAAAAAAAATGAAAAAAGAACCGACTTCCTGTTACTAACCTGATCTTCAGTTGATTCCGATGAACAAGATTAACAAACAACACTGAATCTCCTCATTTCAGACTATAATCATACTCGAGAAGTCTGAAAAATTCAACTCCTTAATGGCTGCGCGTCCAAATACAAACAAGAAAGCCGAAGAAGACAACAACAATACAAGCAACAACAACGATTACGATAACATGCAGTAGACTCAACTCATCTCTTTTCGATTTCTATGTACATTAGGCATCATCTTACACTGTAATTCAGGTCAGAAAAGTTAGATGGTGCAAGTTTCTCAATCAAGCATCAAACACTTAACTATTCCACTTCTGTCAAATCCAAATTCAGACACACACAAATCACCATGATAGAAACTTTAAACTGAATTCCAATCCATACAAGCTGAATCTAAAGATCCAAACCCAAAATCCAGAGATAAAGATAACTTGTTTTCTTTCATAAACTGATCTCAATCACCTTGAGATTCATCAAGAAACAACAATTTCTTGATTCATAAAATTCTTACAGATTCAACATAAACACTAAACAACAGCAACAAAATTTTACCCATTACAAATCTATAATATAACTATATCATATATCTAAAGATCAATAGACATCATCATCCAAAAACCCCCAAAAAATTCCACCTTTCCCCACTATATATATAATTATATAAAAATGAAAAATAATACAGACCCACTAATCAAGAACTCATTACCAGCTACAGATCTTCTTCTTCTTCCCACCTTTCCTCTTCTTGTTCTGCTTCTTCTTCTCGACCCCTTTTCGATTCTGCTGCTCGAACAGCGCCGTGAATATGCAGAGAAGCTCTCTTCTCCGTCTCCGAATCGTGACGCGCCGCTGAATGTACGGCACGCCGATGACCGAGCCGGCGTTTACTTGGTAAATGGCCTTGACGAGCAGATCGAGGCCATGGCACCGATGCGAAGTGGCGAACTGGAGAGGGAATGAGTTAGAGGAATCTTGCGAGGAGGACAAGGAGGAATTGGCGAGTGTGATTGATGAAGAGGATGAGACGGATGAAGATGAGGAGGGAGAAACAGAGTGATCTGGGGAGGAGGGGGAGAGGGGTTTTCGGCCGCGGATTCTCATCGGGAGGGGAAATGGTGAGGTGGGTTTTTGGGGTGGATCGGTGGAAAGGGAGGATTTTGCAGAGGATGGGAAATGGAAATTGCTCATGCTTTGCTGCTTGCTCTGCTTATATATGATGATGATGATGATGGTGGTGGTGAGTGTGAAAGGATGAATTTTTAACAGTTGGTGGTGTTGAGCTGTGATTTGATACTAAAACGTTTTTACTGTTTTACTTCTAAGTTTTACTGTCCTACACACATTTGATCACAATCTAGATCTTGGTTAACTTGGTAAACTTCACTAAACCTCCGTTCAATTCGACATGAACTCCATTTAACTGAATTGAACTGAAATTAAGTTAAATGGAAATATGGAATAGAGAGTCTAAGCCTATGTTATCTTCTTCTGACAATTCATTCAATTCAATTCGATTCGATTCGATTCAATTTACATCTATACAGTCCAGATGAAGATAACATAGTTTAAGTTAGATTAGTTTTTTTTTGTTGGAAAGGAAAACGTACTTAACATAGATTAAGCACCGTTAAAAGAGGTTACAAAGTTGCAATGGCTCGTAGATGAAACCATGCAGATAGTTGTCTTAGTTACATCGTTCAAAAGAAGGCCTTCTAACCGGAAAGGATAAATGTCCCAAATACAAAGTTTTGCGCTTTTTATCATTGATGTTCACAAGAAATGGAAAATCTTGGCAATTGTGCGCTCGCTTTCTTTGCAAGGTAGTCAACTACTTGATTCATTTTTCGGTAGATAAAAGAAACTTGCACCTCCTTTAGATGTTGCATGGCCATGTGGATGTTAACTAGTTGCTATTTTCTGGTGCCTCCATATTGCGTTCTTCATCTTGCAAACACATTTGTGAGCATAAAGCGAGTCACTTTGGATCAAAACTTTATCCAGGTTTAGTTGAATAACAAACCAACATGTATGGCCCAAAGTTCAACCATGTTAATATATGTGGAACCAATGAAACTAGAAGCTGCTTGTATGAATTCTCCATTCGAGTTTCTTAAGATAATAGCAATTCCTGTTGTCCTAGAATCATGTAGAACGGATCCATCAGTGTTTATTGCAATGTATCCTTGTGGTGGTCAACTGGTTTTTAATTGCCATTGGCATATTTATATTGTTGGTTTGTTAGTATTAGTCTCTTAGCCAGGTGGAGAATTTCTAGATCTTTTTTACTCTCGAGGAAAGCTGACTTGAGGTGGAAGAATGTGATTCGGATTTTTCCTGAAAATTTGGCTATTCCTTGCATTCCACATTATCCAACACCCAATTATGACGTTGATTTCGTGACAAGAGTTGGCCTATAGATTGAAGATTAATTCAGGAAGATTTGGTATGTAATTGTTCTAAAATGGAGGCTAGAGAACCCTTATGAATTGATCAAAAGTTTTACAATTGAATAACATATGATTAGTTGTTTCAATTCCTCTTAACATAAGGAGTAAAGGGGGAAGTCGATTATACTTTGTTTCCATAGTTTGTAGGCCATATATTGATATATTGATACGTTGATATATTGATATATCAACATTCACAGTGATATATTTATACGTAGTGAATTTTAACCTGTCTACAGTACGGTCTACTGAATTTCAGAACAATACATGCTTTTATGTTCGGTCATATATAATTTGTACATTAGGGGTTTATAATCTATATATACCATCTACTAAATATATATTATGATATCAAATTATATAATTAAAGTTGATATGTGTTCTTTGTAGTCTTTATTTTTCATATTTAACCAAGCGTATGTGATATTAATAGGCTTTCCAGTATACAAAGTTCTCACAACATACGATCTTCAATTCCCGTCACCAGACGGATTCCGGTGCGAAGGGGAGTAAAGTGTGGAAATAAAAACATTGGGGGACAAATTATAATTTTGAAGGATTAAAGGGTATAATAGTACACACATAAATAAGAAGGAAGTGGTACAGTACAATCAATTCATAAACCCTGCTTCAGAGTTTTGCTGTCTCTTTGAGTTACCAATTCAATACCATGGCTCCTGATGCTTCCGATGCTCTTGCAGGTTCGTTTCTTCTCCCCTTTTCTCTTATTTGCTTTTCAAGAAATCAAAAACCCACATCAAATTTGCTCTTTTTCTTCTTCTTGTTGCAGAAAGAGAAAAGGTTAAGACATTCTTGAATGCCGCCTGTACTGGAGACCTAGACCTCCTTAAAAGTAAGTTGCGTAAATTCTTGATCTTTAATTATTGTTTGTGAGTTTAGCTCAAAGAAAGAAAGTAACCTTGATGAGTAAAATTACAGATTTGGCACATCAACTTGATGATGGGAAAGGGTTGACACAGACTGTGGTAGATGTTAAGGATGCTAATCAGAGAGGGGCTATTCACTTTGCGGCCAGGGAGGGTCAGACTGAGGTCTGCAAGTACTTGATCGAGGACTTGAAGTTGGATGTTAATTTGCAAGATGAGGATGGTACTTTTCTATGGCCTTTAAATGGATGGATGATGTGATTTATGGTTACTTATGTTTGTTTGCATGATAGCATATTGGTTTTCGATTGTGCTTCGTCAAAACTTAGATAATTGGGAGATATGAAAGTGTTTAAGATTCGTTAGTTATAGCTTTGTTGATGTTAGGTGGGGCTGATTGCTTTCTTGGACTTGAATACTTATGTTATTGTTGCTTCTTTTGTTTAATGTTTAAAGGAGAGACTCCACTCACCCATGCTGCACGGCAAGGACACATTACCACCGCCAAGTACCTCATAGACCATGGGGCAGATCCTTCTATACGGAGTGAATTAGGGACTACTGCTCTGCATCATTCAGCAGGGATAGGTAAATCACTTATACCCTTGTTTTGTTTGAATAAAATGCTACAGTGTTACTTGTTGTTTGATAAAAATAATAGATAACAATTTTGGTTATGTTTTAAAGCCAAAACTACGCTATACCTTCAAACATCAATTGATTTGAAACCAATCTTGGTTATGTTTTCGAGCCAAAACTACACTTCTATATCTTTAAACATCAATTGGATGCACCAAAACCAGCTTGGATCAGCTTCAACTTGTTTAATATAGTTTATATTAAAAAGGGTAAGCTCACGTCTTGTTGTAGGGCTGTGTTGTTTCATTCTGTACGTGTTTCTTATGCTCATATAAGAATATGCATTAGAACTTAAACCAAAAGGCTATACCGCCTATTTTACTTGTGAGCACTGACACGTAACTTGCAAAGCAATGCATTTGGGCTTATGAAATAATCAATGATTTTCTAATCCTGGATTGCAGGAGCTGTTGAGTTGATGAAGTTGCTTCTCACAGAAGGCGCAGATGTAGATTTGCAAAGTGATGCTGGTACTCCACTAATATGGGCTGCCGGTCATGCCCAGCCAGATGCTGTTGAATTCCTATTAGATCATAAGGCCAATGTAAGCTAAACCTTTAAGTATCTTAAAATTGAAAATTGAAAAATGATGTTTTAGAAACATTTATTCCCGCGTCATATGAGATGTATATTTAATGATCAAACGGAGTTAATATTAGTGCTTAATACTCTATATCTAATCTTGGTACTGTTTTATTGTTAACATGGTTTCTGAAAACACGACTTTGTTTAGTTTTTATGTTAGCGTCCCTGCAGCTTAAATTCTTGAGTAATTCTGAGAAAAACACCTTTTTTCCCTTAACATTAGGAAAAGCCACTTGGTGTAAAGTGGGTGAGTGTGCCAAACACTTCCAGTGGGAGTAGTATGGTGTTTTCTAGTAATGTGAAAAACTGGTCTTTTCTAAGAATTTCACATAAGTGTAAGGTGGGTGAGTGTGCCAAACACTTCTGGTGGTGGTAGTATAGTGTCTCATAGTAACGTGAAACACTTGTCTCTCTAGAATTTCACAAACTTCCTTGTCAGTTTGAACGTTAGTCATTGTGAGTTGTATTTTCCAGTATTGATGCTTCACTGTACCTTTTCTTTTGTTGAAGTCTACACAAATGATGTCTAGTATCTTATTTTTTATTCTCCATGTTTTCTTGGCTCAGTAAAGAACAACTACTGCAGTAAATTACTATATTTGTTCGGTCTTATTGCAGCCTAATCTTGAAACCGAAGATGATATTACTCCACTACTATCAGCTGTTGCTGCAGGTTCATCAGCATGCGTTGAGTTATTAATAAAGGTAATAATCTTTCCAGTAGATCTGTTATACTTAATGATCATTAATGACATTGTTCATAAACTTTTTTACCTTCTTTATGTGTAGGCTGGTGCGAAAGTGAATGTCTTTGCCGGTGGAGCGACACCATTGCACATTGCAGCTGATGGGGGCAGCACAGAAATTATAAAAAGCTTGTTAGAAGCTGGAGCTGATCCTAATGCACCAGACGAGGTAAGTTGGCACAGATTTTCCATTTAGTCATTGTTTTACAAGTAATCTACTACCTCTTTGGTAATTTCCTAATTTGGACAATTACAACTTCATCAGAGTTATAAATATACTATTTATTCAACAGAAGTTCTCCAACTTCAAAACCAAATGTATGTACACCCCAAAATGCCAAAATTGTAACTGCAGTTATTTTTTTCTGATGGAACACAATTTTCATTATTTATGTTGGTGACACTTCGGCAATCTTGTGTATATAAATAAATATATCTTCACAATGTAGACTTTAAATGTTCCATTGGATTTATGAAAAAAGAAAAGCACGTAGCACATGAGCAATAATTAGACCAGTCCTTTTCTTGGTTGGTAGATTAATGAAGATCGGTAATTTTCATCACTGAAATCTTTGAAAACATGTCTCACCGTGATTTCTCATGCTGCAGGATGGCTCGAAGGCAATACAGGTGGCAGCTGCAAGAGGAAACAGGACCGCCGTTGAGCTTCTTTTCCCTGTATCTTCGCAAATTCCAAATGTTAGAGAGTGGAGTGTCGATGGAATTGTAGAACAAATGCAATCTGAAACAGTAAGTTACGGGAATCTATTTGTATTGGTTCCGTGATTAATCTGTTAATTAATTTATTTATATTTAAAGCCATTTTGCTCATATTTATATTTTTTGTTTTATTTGACTTGATGCAGGATCAAGCCGGAGCGGTGGAATCTCACAAAACTAATGATCTTGCACTTGAAAAGAAAGATGTACCTGAGGTTTTCATTTCTCAAATCACTGTTCCCTATCATAGACCAAGTCTTTGCATTTTAATTGCAAATTTCCTCTGAAATATTCCCTTTCTCCTTTACGCTTTTCTAATAAGATGAGAATGCATACTCAAGTTAGACTTGCATTCGCCAACAGTCATCCAATTATCTGATTTCAAATCATACTCTTATCCCCGAAAGTATAAGTTTTATATGCTCAACTCATGTAAGTCCACCATTGTTAGAATTGATGTAATGGTTCAGTCAGTATAGTGTAAGTTTTTTACCTTTTCAGGTTAAAATTTGATGCCGGATAATATATTGCTACTAGTGAGTTTGAATATAACAGTGATTCATTTGCTTTATATGTTCTGTTGACTGTTCGTCATAGATTCTTACTGTTTCGGTATTCATCTTATCTTGACTGCCTTTTTATGTAAAATTTAAGGTAACAGCTGAGGCCAAGGAAAAAGCTGCTGAAGCCAAGGCGAGAGGTGATGATGCTTTTAGAAGAAAGGATTGGATGACTGCCATCGATGCTTATACACAGGTCCCTTTTGTCTTTCTATGCAATCTTCATCTCTCATGTAGCTTACATGTTGATTGATGTACCCATAAACTGTCCTTGTTACCTACAACATATTTGGATTTACACATTGTTGATAACCTTGTGTATAACAAGTATACAGTCTCAATAATGGGATACTGACATATTCTTATTACTAATTAATTACTTACATGTCATGGATCCTTGAGTATATATGGTTAGACAAAGATTTCCTATGTATGTGAGGTCTCATTCAAGTTTGTTCCTTTGTCCTCATACAGGCAATCGATTTTGACCCAACCGATGCCACACTACTTTCTAACAGAAGCCTGTGTTGGATCCGTCTTGGCCAAGCTGATCAAGCTTTAACAGATGCTAGGGCATGTAAGGCTCTCAGACCAGATTGGCCTAAGGCTTCCTACCGTGAGGGTGCTGCCCTTCGTCTGCTCCAGGTGAAGTGTTCATTTAAGTACAAAAGATTAAAATTTTCAAGATCTAATCCTGTTGTCTTTAATGTTCGTGCGTGTCTATTTGTCCTAACACTTCTGCAATCAATCTTGTAGAGGTTTGAAGATGCAGCCAATGCTTTCTATGACGGGGTCCAGCTCGACCCTGAAAATGTGGAGCTCGTAACTGCTTTTAGGTACATCGGCTATTCTGAACCAAATATCAGATCACCGTTGCTCCTATCCTAAAAGAAGCAGCACGATTCTGAGCATTTATGTGCTAAAATTATCTTTGTGCTTAAATACTAAATCTCTGTTTGTGTTTGCAGGGAAGCGATTGAAGCTGGAAGAAAATTTCATACCAAAGAGCGAGAAAAAGCGCAAGCAAAAGCTTGATGAGGTTATGTTACGCATGCAGCATGCTGTGGATCTGTTCAGTCAATGTGCGAACTCTTGTTCTGTTTCTAAAGGAAAAGATGAACCGGTTTGCATATGTAACTCTTTAGGAGTTTGTTGTGTCGACTAGAGTTGTTGGATGTATAGACCATGGAGGTCATCGAATAGCCTAGAGATGAGTTTCCCTAGTTTTATTCTCTCCAGGATAAAGAAGGTTATGATTTTGTGATTTGGGTAGCATTATGCTCATGTTTGAAACAACATAGTATTATACAAATTCATCTGTCTCCGAACGTAAAGGATCAAGTGTGTCATTTATGAAAGCACAAGAATCTTAACTTTGTTCATTTCCCAAGCAGAAGAAGTAACTTTGTTCAACGATGGTGTTGCACCGAGTTCACATCAATTAGATGCCAAAGACTATTCTACGTTTATGCAGCAGCTCTCAAACTGCGTTGCTAAAACATGCTTGTATGCTGTTTCTGGGCCAATAAAATACAGGTTTGGTTAGAAACAAGAATCTATATTACACCAATTTTAGATTCTCCGTCCCACAAAACTTTACCCACTTTCATTTTGTAAGTGTCCCACAAAACTTTACCCATTACTAAAAATGGAATTTACCCCACACATAAACAACATTATTTTTCACAAGAATATTACAACTTTACCATTCCACATTCCACTTCACTGTCCCTTCTTAAACTCCGCGCTAATCCTGGTAGGTAAAGATTTGTGGGACGGAGGGAGTATGACATTTGAAATAGTCTAATGAACTGTTCCATGGACAAGGTTAACCTGAACAATTATGTTCATAATGTGCACTAAAAGTACTTTTAGTTCACAAACCAGTTAAGTCAGTGGGGAAACTTTTGCCAATGGAATACTACAATTCCTGTGAAAAACAGACTTTCCAACATAATACTCTCAAGTCTCTCAGCAATCTGGTACATGACAATCACAGGCTCACAGATACAAAATATTCAGGTCTCATTCAGAAATTCACAAGGGACTGAGCATCTAGAAGCATGCAAATAATCACTGTAACATTGATGAAACAGTAAACCGGAAAAAGGTCAAGCAATCAACATGACTCGGTTTTATCTAAGCATGTGTTTCAAACGAAGCATCTAGATCATCAGCAAGACAGCAACTATTTGAAAAATGATGCCATTTGGTATCAATGATTAACAAACACCCAAGTAAATAATAAATCTGGATGAATAAGGAAATCTGGCAAGATCCATAATCCTTAATTGCTAGATCCAAGAAGATAAAGGTAGCATAAACAAATAAATAATAATTTAAAAAACAAAAACTACAGTTGATACCATGAGATCTGTGGTAGAATTAACAAGTAGAAACACTAAAATTCCAACTTTCTTTGCCACGCATTCCTCAGTTAAGCAACACATTCTTTTTTTTGAAACGCAAAAAAAATATTTTATTAATAATTAAGACCAAAAGGTCCAAAACTCGTGCAAAAGAATTGCACGACTAAGCCAAACAAACAAGACCTTGCAAAAGTTTCTACGTTCTGGATTTTACTAAACACATCCTCAACAAGCATCAACTAAGAAGACAACACCATTTTCCACACCAATTGTATAGTAAACACATAATGTACAAAATTTACACAGAGCTGCACATTGCAATAGATAATGCCGTTCTTTTGTTCCTACAAAGAACAATCAAGCAATAGGTGGTTAAAATAGATTGGAATTTGGACATCACGGTTATCTTCAAAGAAACATCACAAACCAAAACCGTGACATACCCCATAAGAGCAGTTATACTACCATTTATCAAGCTGAATTGCTGAAACAAATGAATTCCGATGCAATCACCAAATTAAACAACACATTATCGGTTCCACAACTCCACTACATTTCAGCTCATTACAAGAGATTGTATAATAACTTCTTAGCAATCACCACATCACTCTAAAAAGAACCTACTAAGATGACTGCAATCTCAAGTTCTCAACTTCCAAACAATTTCTCAAAAAACTGGAGTCACATAAGAACTAGTACAATAAATAAGATGCATACGAAAATCTATGATTGCATAAATCCACAACAAAAAGAACCAAGCAAGAAAAAAAATAACAACAATACCGAATTTTCTCCATTAAACATGATCACAATCGATATTCCATGAGTACATCATCATTAACCAAGTAGAAACACCAAACATACCGATTGCCGACTTTCTAGACCGACCACTCAATTAAGCAACACATTCTTGATCCCACTACATTTCAGCTCATTCCCAAGAGATTCTAACATCTTAGCAATAGCAATTCAATACCATCACACCCACTCTCAAACAATAACCACCTACTAATAAGACTAAAACCCCCCGATTTCGCCCCGATTCCTCGAAAACATCCAACCTTTTCACCTCACAACCGAGATCAACCCAGCTTCCTCGGCCTCACTCTCATCCAAAAACAAATCCTCCGTGCCCCTAAACGCCGCATGAGCCCCAATCAACACAAACGCAACACACAACCCCACAAGCACATTGACTCCCACATGAGTAAGCACCAATGCCACCACAGTAACCAAGCTCAAAACAACCAGCACAACGCGATCACTCACGAATTTACCGAACACGATAACCGGGTCGTCCCGGAAGAAGTATAGGAAGAGCCAGGCGAGAGAGGCGAGCAAGAAAACGATGAGGGAGATGGGGTGGTAGACCAAGGTCAAGAAGAGGATGATTAGAGTGATCATGGCGTAATTGTAGCGGAAGTGATTGAGGTTATGGCGGATGCGGGAGGTGGCCTCGGAGTAGCTGGAGGGGAGGGAGAGTGTGGAGGTGGAGAAGAAGAGGCGCCATGGGCGGCGGGCGGCGGAGTAGGGGAGGACTGGTGGCGGTGGGGGAGGGCTTGCGCCGTAGTTTATTGGCATTGTGTGGAAAGGGAAAGAATATTTTGAGTGAGTGAAAATTTTACTAACTGAAATGGATTAGGCTTCAACTTTAGAGTTTCTTCAAGTAAGGTCCTTTTAGTCTTACTAATTTCTATTTATTTAGATGCCAGGGGGTACGCACTGCGACACCCAACCCAGATGATGACACGTGTACGAGGGTTTTATTCCTACAATGACAAGTGTATTAGGGTTTTCTTTTTTGTATACTTGTCATCATCTCAATAGGGTGTCACAGTGTGTAGGCCCCTAACATCTAATAAATCCTAATTTCTTGTTTACCATAAATTGATCGACGCGCCTGCCCAAAGCGGCGCGCTCCAGTTTTTGACGACGGTCTAGTAGCAGAAGACAATTGCAGACCCGCACACCATAGTGTCAGCGTGTGTAGTCTAAAAGAGTGTGGCGCTCCCGCCGCACCACCGTGAACGTAGTTGGTGCAGGTTCCACATGAGCTGGTTGGCAGTTCCATCCCAAACCACATGGGTTGTCACTATAAATACAGATGTGTAACGGTATGAAGGTGGAGTTTAGAAGTATGAGGTGTAGGAGGTCCAGGGTTCGAGTCTCGACGGAGACAACAAGTGGTGATATATGTGTAATTGGGGTTATAATTGTGTAATAAGGGTTCGAACTCATCCGCGCAGCGTGAATGAGAGATAAATGAGACATCTCGACCTGTTAAATTCCGAAGTAGGTGATACTTGCCCGTATGAACACTAAGCGCGCTTTGAGAGCCACATGCAAGCCAATGGTTGCACGGAGCCACGGACGACCAACTGGTGATGTTCTTCTCCTCTTCCTGACATGGAATAGTATACTGGGCCGACACATTGAAGCAGAGGAGTTCCGCTTGAAATATATTCATCTAAATATATGTTCATTCAACATAATAAAAAAGATGGAGAATTTGGGCTATTTGTGATACCGGTACAAGAAATAAAATAGGAATGATAATAATGAAATATCGTAGCTGATAAGAACATAATAAAAATATTCTTATATGACAGATTCTAACTTAAACTACCTTATGTGATAATATCTATAAGATCGAGAAGAGCTTGACTCTAATGGACTCTAAATAATGGGGTTGAATTGATGAAACAGACTGGGTCCAGAAAGGGTTTCATCAGAATCCCAACAACATTGCACAAAGCTCCAACGCAAATTCTCATGATCTTTTGGGCTAAAAAACCGAAAATGCACCATCACACAATAGTACAATACATTTAAGTACAAGGTGCATTTCAAACGTTTTTTCCAATTAGGATACCGATTTCAAAGTTACCCGGCATATACCCCTATTGTAATGTAAACGTAATCTGTTGAAGCCCAATAAAGCAAATTTGAAGCCCAGTCCAAAACCAAACCTCGTCTTCTTCCTCTCGTCACTCGTCGTCAGTGCTGAAAATTGAATTTCAGAGCTTCAAAAGATTTGGGTTAATTCCTGCCAAGAACCTAGTGGACAACAAAATGCCAAATCACACCCAAGTCAACATTTTTCATTCCAAAAAACACCCACACGCAGTTACACCTTCGGTGCGTGTGTTTAACCACGTTAACCTCAATTAGGTTGGCAATTAGTGATACACATGCGTCTGAGAAAGGGAAAAGTATGTTTGATGTTGTCAGAGCCTCAGAGGTAAGGTACTGTTCCCCTATACAATTTGAGTTTACACGCCTTCATATCCTCATCTCTACCATATCAAATTCAAACCAGCTCATTCCTTTTCCACTATCAAATTATCCTAACCGAATTATCAAGTGCTCGATTCTTCAACTCCCAACTGAGGTTTTAGCCCCAAATAGAGTAATCCTGACAACATGTAATCCCTAATTAATGTCACTCTCTGTTCTCGCTCCACCATTTCATTAAAGTTGAACGTTTTTTTTTCTTCGTAAAGAACGAAACTTTATCCAGTTTGAATGATGTTGCTTATCTGGGTTCTTGTTTCAATTCGATCAACAAACAAGGGGAAGAAGAGAATGAGGAGTGGGGAAAAGAATGAGGATTGGATTAGAAGGCGTCGAGGAGTGGGGAAAAGAATGTTCTGATTTTCGACCTCGGTGGAGGAACTTTTGATGTGTCGTTGACGATTGAGGAAGGGATTTTCTTGGTGAAGGCCACTGCTGATACGCATTTGGGCGGAGAGGATCTCGAGGAAGCATACGAAGGATATCAG
Organism: Plantago lanceolata; assembly: GCA_028659135.1. Lineage (NCBI taxonomy): Eukaryota > Viridiplantae > Streptophyta > Magnoliopsida > Lamiales > Plantaginaceae > Plantago > Plantago lanceolata. The sequence goes on along the minus strand of JAQRGC012307580.1, from coordinate 2,700 downwards.
TGCGAAAGACGGCAATAACAGTAACTGTTTCGGTTAGCTTATTTGTGGCTTTTCATTTGTTGTACTGCAGTCCAGTCATGTAGTATGAATGAGACTCTAATATTGCTTCTGGTTGGGTGATGTCGATCGTACTGTAGTACAGCTGAAACTTCAATATAATTTATGATTGATGCCAAGTTTATAATCCATTCACATAGTATGCATTGTTGAACTGTAGTACAACTTGCAATGGAGTCCAGTCATATGTGAATTTGCACCTAAAATTGATAATTAACCACACCTTAGTTAAGTGTTTGTCAAACACTAGGAAAAAATCTGGTTATTGAACTGCAATACAGTTTAACTGCCACACTGAAAAATCATGCATGTTATATCAACTGTTGCCATGTTGATTTTATTAAGAGCAATAGATGTAGTACAGTTAGACAAAATTCACCTCAAGCATGTTGACAATGATACATTAATTGTACATGCATTAGAATAGAGTTAAAACTCTAAGGTTGTGTTCACAAATGATTATCATAATCTGTACAATGATTCCGCTGTTCAATCAATTTACTGACCCTTTCTAACCAAGGCCGTCGTGGAGATTTAGATGCCCTATTCAAATTCTAAGGTGAGGTTTCTATTAAAGATATAATTTAATGGGAAATACTCAAAGTCATATTTCGAAAACCATTCCGTAGTCCGTAGTCCGTACAACAACGTAACTCTCATTAAAAAATACATTGTAAACAACAAAAATATTAAGTAAAAAAGTGCACTTCTCCAATAATAACTCTCATTATTATTTCTAACATGGTTGTTTATCACAGGTTTATTTCCAATTGCAGTTGTTTGAACAGTTTGTCTCAATTGTGTTGGTTGATTCGAACAGAGGCTTGTTGCACTGCAGTCCAGCTATTCAGGTCATAGTTTGCTCAAGTTTTGCCCCTTTTTTCAGGGGCCTTGCAGGAGATTTTTATACTAGTCCTGACATTGTATTGATATTGCTGGATGAAATATACATTTACGTTGATGTTTTTTAACTGAGCTTTTATTTGTAATTTATGGAAATCCACGATATTCATGCAAGGAAAATCTTCATTAGATTCAATAAGCTTTTTAAATGACTAATCGAGCCTGTTAGCTCATAATTCCTTACATTGTCTGGTAATGTGCACTCAAATATACTCACACATTATATTGCTATTGTAGCTTTAGCTGTACTGCAGTGCAAGAGTAGATCATAGTTCATACAGAACTTTGATCACTTAAGCCTAAATGTAGGATGCCCTGCAGTACTGCTAAACTCTAAATATGAGTTCCATTTTGTTATTGTGTGACCTGAAATGGAAGCTAGTTTGAACTATAGTACAGTTTTTTTTCAAAATGGAAGTCTTGATTTTTTTTTTTTTTTTAAATGTAATGATCTTTGTTGCACTGTACTACAGGAACTGAAGAGTACCCTTCATTCTGCAAAAGAAGATATGCAAATGATGCAAACAAAGTATCAAGAGGAAGTCAACAATCTAGGTAAATACATCCATGGTCTGGCACATGCAACTTCTGATACCAAAAGGTTCTCGAGGAGAATTGTAAACTGTACAATCAAGTACAAGATCTTAGAGGTATGAGTTCTTATAGTTCGATATTTGCTATGATGAGCATATATCACATATATCTTCAGATGCTGATTCTTTCGCCTTTTCTTTTCTGCATTATGTCGACGATATAGTTTAGTTAACTAACCAACCTCAGCATTATAGGCCATATTCATTAGTAACGGTTGGCATTGTTAATTTTGCTGCAACCAAAGTTTCCTCATGAATTACAGACTTCTTCTTGCCTTTCTTTGTAGTCATGTCCTTCTTACCTAGGAAGCAAGCACACTCGTTAGAATTAATCCAGTTCATGTTTTGTCACCTAAACACATTTAGTCATTGTTTTTGCATTAACCTGGGGTTGGGCTGCCCTCCTAATCAAATAGCTTCTTAGCTGTGCCATCCCAATCAAGTCGCTTTGTCCGTTTCATCTTAGGATTACATCCACATGTGCTCTCATCCTCCTCTGCACCACTTGCAATTTTCAGCCCGGGTCAGAACTTGCGCTTACGACATTTACCTAATTCAGCTTATCCCGGATTCCGTTAATATACTCGTGATGGTTACACACTACAGTACAACACTAAAATGCTGAACTACAATAATTTCTACACTATATGTTGCTGTACTACAGGAATACAATGCTGAACTACAACACAGCAATTTAAGTGACCAACCATATATATTTTACCACTTACCCACTGTACTACAATTCATTCAAAATATATGCTATTGTTTGACCACTCTTTCGTTGTGATTTTCTTTGCAAAACCAGCATTAAACGCATACGTCGGAGTTCGCGGGCACTACCCATGGTTCCCGTCAATTTCTCTCGGAAGTATCTTTTTGAGTGAGTTTCAGGATTATCTCCAATGTGTTGTGGTTTTTGTCCCACTTTACATGACGTATTGAACAGTACTCCAACCTTTTTTGTCTGACAACAGTACTGCATGAAGGCACGTGACACAGCTACCTTGTACTCTAATGCATCAATTAACATGATAATCAGGGGCAAATGGGACATTTCACATGCGAAAATAGTCAAACAAGACTCTGTTGCTGAAAGGGTGCTAAAAGGACTTTTTGCTCCAGGCCAGTACCGGCCAGTACTCTACCC
>JAQRGC012307538.1:0-12814 GCA_028659135.1 Plantago lanceolata | reverse complement strand
ATTAATATTGATCCAATCAATAATCAATTAATATCTCACTGGACTATCGACGACCGTATTGTGTGACCCATAGAGCCTCATCAAGAATAGCAATGACACTCCAATATCAGAGTTCCATAAGATTCCTAATCGTTCTTACAGACAATATATTCTTACGAGGACGTTTGCTGAAGGTATGCAAAACCACCTGTCGATAAGGCATGTAGTGACATTGTCCTTTCATTTCACGGATAACTTTTATTGAGTCGCGATCATAGATTAAGTGTTTGATCTTAATGACTCAATTGTTCTCACTCTATTAGTTGATTTAATGCACATGTTCCAATACAATATTTAACATGCCATACGCACCGGCCGATGACTTAACAAATCACACTAACAATGAGAACTAAAATCCTCCCATAGTATATCAGCTATTCATGGGGAATGAATCATGTTCTTCGCGCCATTGCCGAATGACATACACTTTCATATCACACCCAACTATAAACGTATCTACCATTGACTATGGTGCAAGCGTTGTCTATAATCAAAGTGCAATACTAGATGTACTCATTCGCAATGCCCTCAAGTCTAAGGACATGTTCACAACCTTACCACCACTACTTCCATAGACACTTTGGAATAGCTTCAAAATCTAAATGGTTTCGTGGTTGGGTATTGCGAATCACTTCTTCCAAGTGATCATGTGCCCATCATGGGCAACCCGATTACCTCGTAGTTCTGGGATCAACTACATCTTCCTAAGATATGATGCAAGCCACATTCTGATCTTAGCATATCCAAATACTCTCTGTGTAAGTAGAGGATCTTTGACCAGCGGCGGTTTTTAGAACATGAGTGTTTTGTCCAATAAGCTCCCACTAGCTTCATTGACTTCTCATGTTCATGGAGTCAATCATCAAATAATAACAGACAAACAGATTATATATGTAATGAATACGAAGCCATAAATAAAGATTGTATTATTGCTGAATAAAATAATACATGCTGAATGTGATCTCAAGCATATATAGTCCCTATCCAAGATTGTCTCTAGGACATATATCTTTCAATTCTACCCCCTTAAATTGCTCGACGTCCTCGTCGAACCCATGACTGGGGTAGCCTCTTGCGGGATAACCATCCGCGCCCCTTGCGAAGTTAGGGGATGGCCACAACTCTGATACCATTTGTAACGACCCAATTACACTAATCGATCGAGACCCAACCCTTTGGTTCGGCGCGGTTACGCATGACATGAACTACACGTGTCGCTGGAACTACACGTGTCGCTGGTGATATTGTCCGTTTTGGACTGGAGCCCGCCCGGAACTACCTTTGGAATCATCCAAAATGCCTCATGCCATTGAAAGTGTAGGTTTTTAACTTATATACCATTTATCCCAGACACTTTTAATCGATGTAAAATACAGAGTATTACAAATTTTGTATTTTGTAAATCCAAAAAATAGGATCGCATTAATCCCCTAAAAACTATAATCATGATGAATTCAGTATCACACAATGGGGTAGGGAATAGGGATAGGCCCAAGTGTACAACTGAAAGAGAGGTCGGTGCAAGCCAAAAAGTTATGTCCAAACTCCAAACTTATAAACAAGTATTAATCTACATCATTCTAACCACCACTCAACATCATTGATGTATCATCTTCAAACATGTTCGCTCTCGGGGCAGTCACGTTTCAGTGCCCCATATAGAAAAACATCTGTAGTGGGGTGGCACTATTGTTTGTAATACAATATAGTGCAGGAGCCCAGTCCTGTTGGGCCGGAGCCTAGTATTGTCTGACAGGGAGCCCAACTTGTGGCCTACAGCAGTAGTCTCTTAGTAGGTCGGACACGTGGAATGTTCCATGTCCAGTGGATGAAAATGATGTTTGAATTAAAGTGGTCACTTATTTTCAGGGGGAAAAAAAAGAGATAAAGTGTGGTTTGGGAGGGAAAACGTCCACAATGGGATAGAAACCCTATTGGATACTTCAGCACCAAAAATTGGGGTTTTTCTATACAGCTGCTATACATGGATTCCGACTATGAGGGGGCAAATGATACTGGGCCAAGGGTACGACGTGGATCTGCAGCTAAGAAAGCTCCTGCTGCACTAATATCATCAGGTATTCATCTGTAATTGTTATTCAATTTTGGTCACTGGTTGGCACCTAAAACTGGTGTTGTGTCGTATATAGACTTGGAGTCAAGGTACCCTGGGGCCGACATTGGAATCGGCGACTATGGATTTGATTCAGGTATGGATTAGTAATTACTTTTCAATGCAATCATCGATATGGTATCTAAAGGTAGATGTAATTCAATTGCGTGTGTAGATGATGAAGTATTTGGAGTGGAAATAACCGGCCTGTTGAATGAGATTCGGAATGAAGAAGGTAGGCTAGTATGCTGGATAATTTTTTTTTACATGTCAGGGGTAAATTACTGAAAATATTATCTGCCGATTATTGTAGTTAATGATATTAGGGGAATGAACAAACGGAACAGAGATGCAGAGGGAATCGACGATGGTATGCATTGTGTTAGTGAATTTTGTTTTTTTAGACCATAGGGACAAATTTGAAATTTATTTTACGTTGATTGCGCCTGCATTCTTGTTGGGTGGCATATAGGCGATCGGAGGAAGAAGTCAGTTGGGAGATCAGGGTATATGGAATATCCAATACCAGGTATTGATGATGAAGATGATAGTGTGCCGGGTGAAGTTGGGGAATTTAATGCTGCAGGAGGGTATACTCCTGATGGGGGTGGTAAGGGAGACGGTGGGATACGTAACAGACGGGGGGCTAAATCACAAACTGCTTCATGTGATGGTATGGTGAACCTGTTTATGTCTTATCTGCTTGGTTTGAATTAATATATTTGTGTCGAATGTTAATGGGTGTCTTTCATATTACCAGCTGATAGTGGGTCAGACTCGGGTGGTAACAAGGTAAAAGGAGCCAAGGGTGGGAAACGGCCATTGAGGTACCGATGCAACCTGCAGTCAGCAATCCAGGAGATACGATCATTGGGATTGCGAGAGGAACACCTAGATGCTTTACGGAGGACCCCATTCTGGTATCTTATAGAGACGGCATTGATGATGGATATGGAGGAATATAAACGATATCAGAAGTGTGATGCTGCAATTGTTTCTATTGTCAACAGAGCAACAAGCAAGAAGTTCCAAGGGGAGTGTGGCTTTCAGCTGGGACCAGCAATTGCGTGTCCGTTGAGGGTTGAAGTTGAGCTGACATTTGGCATTCGGGACGGTGATACCCCGATACTCAATGTTCCGAATGTGCAGTATCCTTTTGTGGCAAGGTGTTGGCCAGAAATGGGTGGTAGGACATTCCAGTTGAAGAAGGGTCACATAGTTCCTGTTCTACGTGCTAAAGTGAAGATTGAAGATGATGATGATGATGACAACTTATGCGAAGACATTGCACGGTTACTTCACCTGTATTTGCTCTCAACCGTCTTCGTACCGAACAACAACTTTAATGTTGGCTGGCGCGTGCTGAAATACCTAGACAGGTTCGACAAGATTTGCAAATATGACTGGTGCACTTACATACTTGATGGGTTGATGAAAGGATTAGATAATGCTACCACAGCTAAGATATCAGGGTGTTCAATGTTCTTGTTGGTAAGCTCACAATAATGTAACCTGCAAATTCTTTCGTTTTTTACATCCATACTAATGGACAAAATTGTGCAGTTCTGGGTCGCGGCGCGTATGCAGATCGTTGCCCCGGTAAATGGTGCTCCCAGATTTCCTAGATTCAGGATGTGGTCTGTGGTTGATGTTAACAATGCTTTGTTAACACTGGACTACGACGCCCTTGTGAAGGTAATGTTAAAGCTTGCCTATTTTGGATGTTGTTTATAGTTCGATCATATTATTTTATATACGGGTTAATGATATATTTGTTTTGGTGGTCAGGCGGTGTTGCCACCAATGGCTCCCCGTTTATGTGAACTTGAGCTCCTCGACAGTAAATATCCAGGTGATACAATTGCAGTTGCTGGGGTGGTTATGTCAAAGGGTGAACCAAGCATGATACCCAACAGAAAGAAAGCTGATCGATCCGTTTGTGGGTCTGACATGGGGGGCGTTGATACTCAGCCACCTGCGCCGACCACTGACAGTGTACGGGTTCCTAATCCGCATCCAACACAAGGGGGTGGTGAGAATGTACAGGTACCAGATGGATTACCTGCCAACAATGATGTTGATGATCTATCTGATATTGGGTGCTGGGAGGATTTGTTAAACTCGCCGGAAAATGTGACAGCAGGTGACCAGAGTGGTCTTGGTGATGGTGGGGATGCATTACAGGCGCAGCTGACTGATGCGATTGCTCGGCATACTGAAGCTGAACAGAAATTGGCTAGATTAGAACTCGAGGTAAATGATTTGAAAGGAAGGTTGGCTGAGCAGAAGGCGCGTAGTAATCGGATTATTGTGAGCCTGAATAAAACTATTACAACCCAGAAAAAAATCATTTCAGAAGCCAACATTGAACGGAAGATGTTGATGGTTAGGCTGGAAAAGAATGAGACTGCAAGGGACCGATTGGAATTCGAGGTTGTTTCATTCCGTTCTAAGTTTGAGGCGGAACAGGAGAAATCAGAACAGCTGGCAATTGATGTTGCTTCACTAACAGGACTGAAAGCTGTCAACGACTTGAGGGGAATTTTGCAGGCAAATCAAGATGCCAGTGAGCAAAATGATGTCAGGCGAGACTCATATAACGCAGATAATACGTTTACACCTCCTACCAGTCGACCCAAGTATGGGGGTGGATATATAAACCCACCTACCTACCCAATTGGGGGGGTGTCATCCTTACAATCCACGCCGGGGAGTGCATCAACCCCTTCTACTGGGAGGCTGGGGGGTAACAACGAACCGCATATATCAGTGGGGGGGCGTCCCAACCTCCCGGTGACGCATCTCAGTACGTCCACCCCTACTAGTGGAAGTTCTGGTAGGTGTGGGAGCGGGGGAGGATACCACCCACCCCACCTTGTTGAATACAGTGCATCTCCTAGTGTAAGTGGTAGCTCGGGCTCAGCTGGTAGACACCTGTTTGGGGCTTATAATCGGAATGACATTGAACCGTCTAACTTGTTTCAAAGTCCCGCCCGTGAGGTTAGCGTCCCACTGCCTATTGGTGGAGCTCCAACTGGATGTACTTCCATACTGAAGACAGGTACTAACAGTGGGGGGAGGTCAAATTCAGTACAGACGGTTAGTTTCGCCCCTGTGGAGTCTCCTTCCACTGGGTTATACTCACAACCTACAAATGTTGTTGATCGAAATACGAGTGCATTTGGAATCGATGATGGTGTGGCTGTGGTGAATAGTACATCTCCTGTGAATGACAAGATTCGACAGACACTACTTAAGGACAAGTCTGTTCAAAAGTCGGCTGACAATGAAAGTCATCTGAAAAGTGGCGGAGCTAATGGGAAGGTCACCGGCAGTACTAAACCACGTAAGATTGTGCCGATGAAGATCAATCGAAGGCTTAAAACATATGAGTATTTGGATCCACAAGTGCTTGATTGGTTTGTTAAACGGTTTCGTATAAAGGAGTCAGAGTAAGTTGCTGGCTTTCACCAGTCTAATTTCAGTGTTCAGTCTGTGTGCTCTTATATATATTGTTGTTTGGTATGCAGGTCGACTGTACTTCAGGTTAATACCTCAACATTATCAGGGGAGATAACACTGTCAGACATTGAGGGCATTGTGAATCATGAATTTTGCAGCACAGGGGTTAGAACTGACCCACCACATCCGTGTTTCTTTGTTGTATGCTGATTGAGTTTGTGTCAAATAGTTGAATAACTTTTCTTATCCCTATACTAACCAGGTTATGGATACTTGGGCGTTGTTGATGGCATCAGATGTTAACGGTGGTAGGGATGTAATGGAGACGAGAGGCAGTGCGGGACTGAAGCCTTTTGTGTTCAAAAGCAATATTTGGGTATGAATATTCGTTTATTACTATGTTGGGTGGCTTTCATATATGACTTTATGTGATATGTATATGGATATTCATAGGAATATGTTGCACGGTTCCATGAGAGTCCTAAGTACGAGGAGGCTGCGATTCGCTCAATCGATAATAAGATCCACCTTGCTGTTAGACACACCAACTGGATAATCCCCATCAACACCACCGGGGAGCTATGTCCAATTGAGACACAGGGTACCCACTGGACGCTGATGCACTTTAACATTCAGACTAACATGTGGACTTTCTACAATCCCAGTGGGCAGCCGATTGAGACAGATGCTCACTTGCAACGATCGAATGTCTTGGTATAATTTGCATTCACTTATATATTGTTACACCAAGTATTGTGGCTGGTGTGTCTGCCTCTTTTGACTTCAACACTGGTGTTTTTATAGATGGAATATATGGAGGAAGCGATTAGGCAATACTGCATCACTACTGGACTGAGATATCCTGTTTGCGACACCAAACCGGAAGTAAGCAGGAATTGTGACACTCCGACCCAGCCCAAGAACTCAAGTGACAGTGGTGTAGTGGTTTGTTATGTCATTGAGATGCTAGTACATGGGCAGGCTGTGCAGAAACAATCATGGACTAATGCGCACGCCGGTGAGTTCCGAGCGCACATGGTTAAGAAGTTTTACAACTCGATACTGCGAACGGCTTCCCTTCACATGTAGGAAGTCCAATATGCGGTTGTAATTTGTATAATATATGGCATGGTAGTTACTTTTGATGGGAATAGTTTCCTGCTTAGCGCAACTATGGCATGGTAGTTACTTTTGGGGTGTATATAATTTGCCAGTATTATCTTTGACCGTATTCTATGTACTTGTATTTTGATGGGAACTCTTATCGGTTCGAATCTATGTTTAATCCAGTATTGTGTGTTATATCTTATATGTGTTATATCCAGTATTGGTAAATGAGTTTTCCGACGGTATAAACTGAAGAAATGGGCTCCTACGCACAAATGAACCGACATGGGCTTCAATTAGACTTAAACCCAACAGTGACGGCCCAGTAATATCACATGATGGATGTTTCACGTGCTGACTTCACCACCGCACGTGTCGATATGCTTTTCATCTTCTCTTGCCCCCCTCATTAGATTATTTGATAAAAACACATAAGCACATCCAAAGTTACTGCTCACGACTGGGGTTTGCACAACAGTACATCTTCATTGGTGCTCGTCTATTGTCGATTCTACCAGATCTATCAGTTGTTCTGTGTGTTCTACGATAATGGGAACACAGGTGGCTGTTCAATTTGGCGGGGTGCGAGGATTTGTCGTGGTTGTGTCAGAGTACCGGATGCCATTTCTGGTTAGTATCATTGTTTAGCTGTCTGTTATATATTAGTAATTTGTCTGATCTTTACTAAATTAGGGTTTCAGTTGAATTAGTAATTTGTCTGTTCGTTGATTGGTGTTGATGAAATATATTAGTTGATGTTACTTATTAGTTTGGAGTGAGTATGTTTGATAGGTCGACTATTACCTCTAATTATAGTATTCAACACTTGGGATATGGAAAAATGATTGTTGTATATGTTATTACTGAATGCACATCCCAATTGTGATACTGTGAAAGAGTGGTCAGTGTATATGCAATGGAATTATGCATACGAGGGTATTATGGGGAGTTAGGGCAATGTTTGTCGAATTAAGTGCATATGTGTGTATAACCACTAATTTTACTTGCAGATATTCCCTGCTGAGTTTGTGAAGGATCAACTAGCTCATGCATTGCCTAATGTTTTAAATGTTCGGACTAAAGACGGATTGAGTTGGCTGGTTGCGGTTGTTGCTGATTCCAAGGGTGTACGAATGGGGGATGGATGGGCCAAGTTTCGGGATCATTATAGGTTTCTGGCAAATGACAAGTTGGTGTTTGACTACTCTAAAGAACTGAAGCAACTGGAATGTCGTGTGTTTGACGGTGAAACCTTTATGGAGCGGGTGCTCCCCCGGAACAGTGATTTTGTATCAATTGCAGCAAGCGGTGCCGGCACACCTGGTGGTAGTGTTCAGGCGGAAGGCCTATTCAACACTGGTAGCGAGGCACGGAATGCCCGGTCTGGCAAGGGCAAACAACACGGATACTGTATGAACCCGTATATTCTATATTTGGTTGATGTATGTAACTACATCCGGTCATCATTATAACTTGTATTATGATTCGTGCAGCTGCAGGGGGTGTTGGAGGCCAAAGCACACCTAAAGGTAAGGCTGTAGTATCAGCAATTCGTATTGATGATTTGAACAATTCATATTTGGCATACGGTGGTAAGTAATATATGTGGAATTGATGGCTCTACATATATACGCTCCAGATAAAGAAAAAAATAATGACGGCTTTATGGATGTGGTTGTTCTATAAACCTCTTTGAATGAATACTTCTTACTGATTTGTTATTGGTAGGCCGCGGTGGTAAGCAGTTGAAAAGTGTTAAGGTGGCGGATTTACAGGAGCCATCCAGTGTTACGAGGGACAAGAGAAAAACTGTATGTGATGAAATTACTGGAGGCTCGAAGTCACCACATAGTAAGTTGGTCCTTGGTTGTCTTCTATTCATTGTTTATGATGTATAATGTTGTTACCTTAGAACTTGTATGATTTTGTATGCTTTAATGTTTATAAGACGATCTAATAACTACTTGCTTAATTTGTAGCCCCATTGACTCGTACGAGAAAGGACGTTGCACCTAATTGTTGTGATCTAGATACAGCTGATGTTGATCTTGTAAGCACTGATTTAAGTGGTCTCCTAGCAAGTGATGATGATGTTCCACACAGGGGTCCGGGAAAACGAAAGATGAAGCAGACAACATGTAAGTCGAACCTATATATATATAGACTGATATATTTTGTTGAATTTGTCACTTCTAGTTAAATGGTTGAATGTTATTGTTTGTAGTGAGTGGTGGGATATATAGGGGGCCAGAAGTTGGGTCGTCTGCTCCTCCTGTTGGCATGTCTGTGATTCCCATGGATACGTGTTATGTGTCTATTGAATATGATTACAGCCGCAAGAGGTGTGCGCTGGTATGTCCTTACAGTTATTCTGTTTAAATTTGTCCGTATGTACGACTTATATTTAATTGTCACGTATCGTGGCCAGCATATATATATATTGTAGCTTGAGCTTGATATTATTGTATTGTAGGAATTGCCTCATTTATGGGGCAGTTCACATATTGGTGGTGTGGATATTAGACGGAAGCTTCTAGTACAAGGGATGAACAAATCGTGGCCAATTTCGTGTCGATGTGAGAGTGGAGTCTACAAGATAACATCTGGATGGAAAAAGTTTGTTGATGACAATAACATTGTTGTTGGGGACTTGGTGAGTATTACAGCTATTGAGTATCCGACGAATAGTTGGTTCGTGGGGCTGTACGGTAGCAAATAGTTAGTTATAACCCAGGGTCTGCTTTTGATTATAGTCATCTGACATTGTTTCCTTTTGGCATGGTTATGTGTATGCTGTATGGCCTGAAATCTGTGCGTTGTTGTAACATATGAAAGGACGATCGGTTTACATGACCCTAAGTGCCCGCCTAAGGTGGGAGGAACCCAACACAATCTCAGTGGCAGATGGTGTGTAACTATTTTGGTGTTATATTCGGAATGTTTAATGTATGTAAACTACTGGACGGATCCGTTTTTAAAGTTTCTGTTGTTATGTGCCTGTACAAAACAAAGTATGTACAGTAGAAACCTGTTGTCTATTAATGGAACGGGTTGGGCCCTTAGTTATTAATGGGCTGAGTTTAATGGGCACCAACCCCCTCAATGAAACATTCCCTCTGTAATCCCTAAACATCCCTGATCATCAACTTGGCAACAAAACATTAAGAATGATAAAAGGACGTAATTGCCATTGAAAGTTCAAACTTTAAACTGCATTATACATGGTTGATATTTTTATTCTTTTTTTAAAAACAACTGTTCATGTATTGGGGCTATCACCCACTATCCTCTCTATGCATTTATGATGAGATGACTTCTCTTCTCTCTCTGTCATCTTTATTCCTACTCTCACCTTCTCCATACTCACACAGACACTGTTGCACATATAATCCACATTTCCGGTAAGCACACTTGCTTTGTCAGATATGCATTCTGCTGTCGATGAGTCCTCTGGGGTGAACTTTGGAAGGATGTTCTTTGTCCATGTGAAGGATCCTAACATGCCTTACGTGGTAAGTCGCTAATCTATTTACAACTCATGTATTTGTTGGAATATAGTTCATTGTTATGTGATTCTTGTTCTATCTTTCAATATAGTCGAGTTATATTGTGGTACCGGTAATGTAGTTTTATCATATAGATCATTATATTGCATATAGATCCTAGCTATGGTATTTATATCTGAAATGATTGCAACAATCGATTGGCGAAATTGTATGGTATGGGGTATGCCTGAACTAAATGTGTTGGTTAGGGTTTGTAAAGTTGTGGTTGGCTATGTGTGACATACTAGGGTTTTCGATGGTCAAACTTCGTTGACTTTATATAACGAGGTATCAGATGTGTTTACAAAAGAATGGATAATTGTGTTCAGTACTATTGGTAGACTAATAGTGTTAACTAATTTTTGGTGACGATGTATCAGATGCTCCCTTCGAAATTTGTTGAGAACAACATGGAAATGATTTACCCTAAGATGTGCATGTCAACAACCGACGGGAAACGTTGGAATGTGTATGTTGCTGCTGATGAGGCTGGACTACGCCTCGAGTCTGGCTGGGCAAAGTTCCGTGATTACTATAAGTTTAATGTCGATGATGTTCTGGTGTTTATCTACGACACTCAGACTCATTTCTCAGTTACCATCTTGGATGGAGCTACTCAGATGGGACGGATTATCCCCCCTATGCCCACTTATGTCCCTGCATTGATTGAGGACAGTGGATCATCTGGGCACAAGTCTAAGGGTGTTTTGAAGATAGGCACTGGAGATGGTGGTCGAATACAATGCTCGCAACACAAGCTTGCAGGTGTATCATCAGCTTCCACCTTATAATTACTAACTGTTCTAGATTTACTACAACTACTACTGACACATATACAATTAGGTACTTCATCTGTTAACTTACCACGCATGCCGCCGGCACCTTTTTCCTTGTACAACACTGACGGGAGTCCAGATTCTCAGGGACACATTGAGTGGGGGTCGGGTCCATCATTTAAACGGGCTCGCGCTGGTATCAAACTATGTGTATAGTATTACTTGAAATCTTTTTATCATATTAACTGGATTTAATTGATTAGTTCTTCATTGTAGGGACTAATGTTGGACAATCAACCCATGGCAAGAGTCACTCTCCGTTGAGTAAGATGTTCCTCCTGCTTGTATTTTCTTTTATAAGTATATCCGTCCTATCATTATCTATAGACAATTACTTTTGTTTATTAGCTCCAGGTACGACCAGTGCTATCCGTGATCTTGTTGTTGAGTTAGATGCTGAACAACCAGGGGGGGTTTCGTCAGTCGTTACTGAACCTGGTACCATTCGGATCTGGACAATGTAAAATGTGTTTGAATGTAGTTTGGTACTTTGTTGTGATACGGTACATGTTTATAATTGCAGTACCTCCAGTTGCTGATGTCGTCCCGGTCCGTGCTAGGCCAGAAGTTGTTGTGGACTTGGAAGAGGGGGGCGATGATGGTGTTGTTGATCCACTTGGAGTTGTTGTTGTGAATCCAACCCATGCTCAGGATGGACTCGTAAGTTTTTTTTATTTTTTTGTATTTTCATCCCTGTGTGGTAGTGGTGTGTCATGCAATAATAAATTGTATTTTTCCATTATGATGGTGCTTCATAGATTCTGCCTGTCAAGTGGGCACAATCGAAACTAAAGGAACGCCGAACCCGCCGCACGCTGCTCTATAGGGACCCATTACAGGATGGTGTGAATCGGGACTACAGTGTGGTTTGCATCGCTGATGATGGGGTTTACACTATCAAATACGGCTGGACGTTGTTTGCGGTTGTTCATGATTTGCACGTGAATGATGTGATCACATTTGAAGCAAATCCCGATGATGATGCTATTTGGGAGACAAATATCTACCGCTCATAGATGCGCATTGTGTGGTAGTGGCCTTGTTTTGTGCATGCATGTGTAATAGTCAGTTTGTTTTGGGTACATGCATTTTACCTGCTCCATTCTGGTACCGTAATGCTGCTTCGTGTGGTACGTGTTGTAATATATTAACTTATAGAACCTTGCCGGTTTGCAGTGACATGTGTGTTCCACCTCCCATCAGTTCCATCTGCATGTGTGTTGTGTATTTTGTTGTGAACGATTCCACCTTACTCTACTGTGGTTATTTTGCTAAATTGGATTCATTCGTTTTTCATTAATTTAATAATTTAGGTAGTGTGACTTGCCTGGGTGATATAGTCATTGACTGTGGGTATTTATTTATGTTGTTGTCTGTATGAGAATGCCTGGGAAAAAATAATTGATCTATGTACCATGCATGGTTTATTTTACGGTATCCCGGATGTGGTTTTGGAGCCCAACATATGATAGCCCAATTTGCAAATATCGGTTGTGAGTCTTGTGACCAATAACGTTATGCAGCAACCATCTGTCGTGCCAAAGTATCATATATTGGTTGGGAGCCCAATATACAATAGCCCAATTTGCAAATTGGGCTATCATATATTGGGGTCCCACGAAGCTATAATAAATTGGGTTAGGAGCCCAATATACGATGGCCCAACTTGCATGAGCCCATTACGTAAGGCCCCATTACGTATGTGTGAGGGC
>JAQRGC012307518.1:0-10258 GCA_028659135.1 Plantago lanceolata | reverse complement strand
TAGTATAGATTATAGAAGTAGAAAATGTTAATTAGATGTATTGTGTGTTATGTTTTAGATGTACTGTGTTGAATATAGTGTGAGATTGTTGAAGAAAATTGTGACTGTACAAGGCAAAAAGAGCTCTTTGCAAGTATGTACTGTAAGAATAAGATCATGGAATTTTAATAAGAATGAGAACAGTTACAAAATGGTAAGTTCCTCATCTGGACCGAAGCTATGATCGAGAACTAAAGAACTTTTGATACACTGAATCAATGGATATACAAAATTCTAAAAAGCAAGTATGCAACAGGGGATAAGCTAATAATGAACATACACATGGAATTACAAGCTTTGTCTAGGTGAAAATCGCAGGGTATCAAGCTGCAAGTACTTTGACTGTATCAGCTGAGCTCATTTGCCATATCTGTAATGAGGCTGTGATGCTTGTATCAGTAGCATTGTTGAACAGAAAGATCTGAGCATCTTGGTTAATTGCAGTCGTTGGATATATACGTGATGTGATACAGGATCTTCCGCCTTGAGCAAAGCTCTCGACTATTGAGTGATCCACCTGGAGAGAAAACAATATTCATTTTGCGTTACATAATTATTCATTTTGCGTTACGTATTACTTCTGTATGTTATGGTTTGTAGTACAATAGGTAGATGATAAATGAGTACTTACCAGGATTCGCAATGACAATTTTTCGCCATCAAGTACAGGAACGGTGCTACCGTATATTGCATTGTCCACATCAGTTGCCTTTGATGACCTATATGCAAAAAAGTTAATGAATTGATACTTCAGTTAACTTAATCTGAACGTAGATACTGCATTGAACAGGTCAAAGATTTCACCTCGAGTGATCAGCGCAGAAGGATGTCTTCAATTTTCCTTCTGTGTCCTTTGATATATAGAAGTACACTGGAGTTTGTTCGGATTGGCTCTTATCAGCAATAACCAGCAAACCGAATGGCCCCAGTGCACCTCTTTGGGCAGCTCCGCCACTCGTGGTGCAGTCATAGGTTTGGTCAGTGCCATTTAGTCTCTCCAATGCATCTTTATCTACCTCAATCTCAGCCATGATATCTAGCTGCAAAATCACATAAGCATCTATTTGTAAGTAAACACACTACGAATGTTACTATAAGAATCGCCTTCAGAACTATTAGGAGCAAACCTGCGAGGTAGAGCCGACATCAAGATGTACAACAGAACCGGGGGTAGCCTTCACCTTTTCGAAAACCTTTTTCTGTAATCTCAATTTCTCAACCTCCTCAACAGGCCAGAGTAGTAGGTTGCTGCCAGTTTCTTTATCCAAGGATATTGTCCTTGGAATTGCCTATATTGAATATGACAATTGGTAAGAATATGAGCTAAAACTGCAAATGCCGTGATGCATGAGACGCATACAGAATGTTTTCAAGATTGCGAATCGGTTCATCTAAAAGAAAAGATTGCGACTCTGTTGATCTCCAAAAAAAAAAGAAGAAAAGATTGCGAATCTATTTATACCTGAACTGATGACCAGCCCTTTTGTACATCTGCCACAACACTGTCAGTCTCTTTAATCCATCCCCACAAGATTCTTCTCTTCTTATGTTGATCATAGAATGTCTTAGAGGCGTAGAAAATTCCATAATCGTATCTCAATCCGATACCAACATCTTTTTTGGGGTCATCTGGGATAAAAGTTCCAGATTCACCATCATAAGTACCTATAGCATAGTAGTCATTTCTATCATCATCTAAGCTAGTCTTCATGACATGTTTCACCTCAGGGCCATTCTCTGATGTATCCAGCCCGTTTTCGACAACCTTGGAAACAGGGTAGAAATCGACACATTCCCACATACCAGTTCCATCAACTGCCCTTAGAACCCCATCCAACTTCTCAAAACTCTTGAAGTCCTTAGTTTCATAGACCAATGAGATACCGGTCTTGTTAACTTTAGAACCAATGGTGAACCGCCACTTGCCTTCAGGAGTCAACCAGGCAGTGGTGGGGTCACGGAAGTCCTTGTAACCAATACCGGGCGGTGGGACTAGGACCGGGTTATTCGGGTACTTGACCCACTCAACCAGGAACGGGTCAGACGAGTTAGCAGGGTATGCAAGATTCTGGACCTGGACTGATTCGTTAGTCGATCCAGTGTAAAGCATGACAAGCAGTCCATCCTCAAGGAACGTGGCGGATCCTGTCCAGACGCCATTGGCATCGTACCATTGATCGGGAACCATCGCAATCGGTAGGTGAGCCCAGTGAATGAGATCCCTTGAGACAGCATGGCCCCAGACAATGTTGCCCCAGATTGCTCCAAATGGGTTGTACTGGTAAAAGAAATGGTACCATCCCTTGTAGAAAAGTGGACCTGTTTAATGACATGATTAACATCTGAATATGATATGATATACTTACATGATGTAATTAGTCTAATGATGACTAACCTATAAAAATATTGTCAGTGACAATGTAGATTAACTACTGCCATGATGAGATTGTATTGAGTGACTTGCTAAATTATTGCCCCATTTAAAAGTTTCCAATATCCATGTGCCCTGTGCAGTGGTGGTGAAGTGTAACTCCTAATAATTGGGTGATTTAAATACTTAAAAAAGTCAGTGTTGTTCAGACTGAGATCATGAGATGTTAACTTAAAACGTCGTACATACATATATAGAGTTAAATTTACGACACTATAGCTAAGCTAATCATGTAACGAATCAGCTATCATCATGTCACATCTACTACTATCATTGCAAAACTAAAAAGATTGTATGCAATCAATATTGGAGCTAGTTAAGTTCAAATGTATACTCCAGACGTAAAAAACGTATTACTCCAATCGCAAAAACATATACTCCGGTCGCAAAAATGAAGCTTTTAAGAGAACGGAAAGAGTATTGCGAAACAAAGTAAAATGGACTTACCATTTGGATCTGGAGTGAGACATCCAATTTTTCCACATCAAATCAATGCCAGCAAGGACACAATACAAACCAAAGTAACAAAACAATTAGAACACTACACAATAATTAGTGATTAATTAATACTAAATGAATTAAAATTAATTAATTACCGTTCATCCAATTCTTTTGGGGCTGAAAGTGAAACCCGGTTCGTTGCCAGGCCAACAAAGTTTGCGTCCACGAGAAAGCCGGCGAGCCCAAAACCGGCGTATACGTCTTGGCGGAGACACCTTCGGCCACCCCACGCACGACATGGACCGGCATTTGTTGTTGGTGGTGGTGTTGCGCCCCATCGTCGCTATTACCGTTGTTTCTAACCAATGCAAAGACGACCACGCCCAAAAGCCCCACCATCAACAATAGGACCACGGCGGAGGACCTGCGGCGGCGACGCTGCGGTGGCTGAGTTGCTGCGGCGGTTGACGACGGGGCGAGAAGCGGCGCGGTGGAGGAGGAGGATGGTAAGTGGTCGTCGTCTGCATAGGAGAACGCCATTGTTAGGTTGAATTTGGGTTTAATTGATTTTGAATTGATGGATTTGGGAGAAATTGGTGCTTATATAGAGATTCTGGAAACAGGGGGTGGGTTTGATCTTGCATGGCTGGACAATAGTTTTACTGCCATTCTTGGATCTAATCGAATTTTACTGAATAGTTTTTACAGCTTTGATTTACCTTACTACTATGGTCTTCAATTATCATCCACAACTTGGTCATCATGGGTCATAATAAGACTCATAAACAGAGTCCAAATCTAGTCAATCAAGTCCAACTTGGTCATGGTAGCTTTTTGAGTTTTAATTTATCTCCAACTTACTCTTTGCGATTCGATTCCGTTGCTGTCGCAAGCCTTACGCAATCGACCGGATTATATAGGTATCTCTTTGACGCAATATAGGTCAATGAAAGGATCTCGGAGACCAGCCAAAGTACGATTCAGGATCTTTTAGAAAACGGATTCCTATTAAGTTTATATTGTTTTTATTTGAATACGCTGCATAACAGATCAATTCGAAGTTGAAACAACGGTTGTGATCATTTTTTAAATATGAGTTTTGTTGGCGCGAAGTTTGTTGGGGTGTTTTTGGCGCGTAAAGTTGGGCGAATCAAGTTGAAATTAAGTTGACGTAAGATAAGACAATAAAAATACGGGTACGTTTTTAAAGTTTAAAACGGTCATGTGTTATTAGTTTTAACGTTTCTTTTAATAGTGGAAAAAGTTTTTCGTGCGACAATGTTGTCAAATTCGATTGGTTAAAAGTAAAGAAATGTTTTGAATTATGCGAGATTATTACATATGCACACCATTAGACTAGTTCCAGCTGGAGCTTACCTTTGGTTTAAACATGGTGTTCACTGTTTAGACCCGCTGATGACAAAAAACATCCAGGTCTGGGAGAGTATTGCAGTTAATAAGTCAACTGTACTTCGTAAATCACATAACACTTCGTCCCCCACACCTACGAGGATGTCACTGTGATTTACATGGAAGAGTGTCACAATTATACACTACAAACTTGATACTACTACTACTACTAGAAAGCTTACCAATCACCACTGATTACAATTAGACAATGAAGAAATTAAGAATAGATCCAATCAATAATCACAATCCTGGTTCGGTATCATATTAAGACATTACATGTGTCGCTTAAAACACAAAGAAATATTTTCTACTCATTCATCACATATATAGTTGGTTATTATTAATCCCATAATCACATCAAACCAACAAAGAAGCAACACCTTGACACTTAAATTTGTCTCATCAGACAAGATCGATGAACAGACAATTATTAACTAGCGAATTTGATTAGTGTATATAGCTTACATAATTCAGAAAGCATGTGGATTATCACATGTAAAATATTACTCTATTATTGTACCAATTGGCTCATATTTGCCAAACACTAGGCACCAGATTTGTCTCATGGTATGACATGTTCATTAATAACATGGAACAATGATATTACTAATACTCTGAAATACCAGTACTATAATTTATGCACAAAATTGTTCATTGTTTTGGGTCGGATACTCTGAAAAACTCAACTGGGACTGCATTGATGCATTGTTCATTACAGTGTCCATGTGCATATACACGTTCCACATGCATTTACTGCCCTATCATATGACCATATCATGAAAAGCACATACACAACATCTTATAGGTTGGATTGCCGTTTTCAGTTTTCAACCACGGGAAATTATTACATGGATCGAATTTAAAGGTAAGTCGAAACTTATGGTTTGAAATCATGACATCTAATATGAATGCACATAACTTATAGTTTTCAAGTGATATGGATCATTTTCAACCACAAGGTCTAATGGACATGGTCTCTGAAATAGTTTTCGACGAAATATGATCCAATATGTCTACCACCCAAGAAATATATACTGTGTTTGTTATAGAAACATGATGTAAATGTTGTTTGCCTAGTAACATAATTCAAAATTGACAAAAGTCTTGACAAAATTCTTATAAACTCTTCCTACTTCAAAAGTTTCCTATAACGATGGGGTTATTCATGAAATTTACTAACTAAACGGGCCAATTTGCAATTACTTAAACAGTAAAACTAAGGAATTTTACCCCACTGATATCCACCAATTCTAGGAGGGAAACAAAAATGCAGGCATATCAGACCCTTCTTTCTCCACATTTTGCACTTTAAATCAGGAACATTTGCATGACAAATCAAGCAAAAACTTCAGGAAGGCAAATCAACCTGCCGCAGATAAATTAAGTTATTGAACAGATTCCGGAATTGAACATGGTTTCAAAGATGCCAACTGCTTAATACAATCTCACTGCATAAAGATATAAACAGAGGGCAATACTCCCGACCAAATTGTTCGCAGACATTTGGTGGAACATTAGCTCCTTATTCTATAGATGGAAACTCATGTTCATTCATGATACTCTATACATTAGGAGGTGGCCATATCTTATCAAAGAATCCTTCCACTCGCCTCGTTTGACTAGCATAGCTATCCATTCCAGCACTTAGGAGTTCAACGGCTGCAGGTCCCATAGAGGCAGCAAAGCTATACTGATCCCATTTCGCAACCTGTATATACGTAAGCCATGACAATGTTAAAACTTAAAACTCAACCGCAATGGTTAGCAGTGTAAATGGTTTTTAAATGAGGTGCCTGAACATAGCTCATCAGTGTTTGTGCTAGCCAACAAATAAAATATTTAGTATCATACTATCATACTCCAACTTTCCCTTGTGCTCAAACTCCACAATCAATAAAATTCTCAGTAGTATCAACACATCATGTACTAATGTTCAGTGTTGTCCGCTATTTCCATTTGTTGTCATTTCATAATGTGATTCTCAGTCAAAAGTCATGTAAGAAATGTAGTGGACCAGAATAGAAGAAAGCACACCTCTGCGTCACTAAAATTGTATGAAGCAGCAGATTGTGGAGATAGCCTTCTGATAAGAGAGTATTTTTCATCAGGAGGTGTCACAGATTCCTTCAGAGATTGCAATATCTTCAAAGGTGAGATGATGTAATCAACCCTGTACAGAAAAATACTCTATGTTAAGATAAATGACAACTGCTTATGGAAGTATTTTAATACCATGCCGAAAAGATTATAGATGATATGTCCTTATATCAGGCAAAAGAGAATAACTGATGGAAGCATGCCAATGCAAGAGTAATTTACCCTAAAAGATTGAAGATGTCCTGCTTATTGCGAATCGCTGCCACCATTAGTTTAGATTTGTACCCATATTTGTGAATGTAATTGTATGATTTCGTCACCTGAAATGACAGGACATAAACCCACAGCATCAGTAAATCTTGGTGACTAATTTGCTTTTCCATTGAAGAAACAAGAAAAAAAAATGCACATTAGATTATTAGAACAGTAATGCCTGAGGTATTGCAAGTGTTATCTGTACTAGAACTTGACATGAGATAACGACTGCTACCTTCTTTTCACACTTCATATAGTTAAGAAGCTTTTGACAATTGAGTTCCGGTGTGAATATAGAAGGGAAAGTAATCACAAAAATTTAAGATACAAGGACCAGCTCATTGTACTGACCAAAGCCAAGCCAGGATCTTCTCCTCTTTTAATAGCTGCGTCTACTTCGGGGTCTCCAGTATGATGACGTGCCCAGTCCTAGCAAGCATGAGTCTCTCAATATAGTATAAAACAAGATATAAATATTAATCGGATATTACTTTAAGGTATATGTTACCCGAAGACGGCCGACAAATATTTGAATAACGGAAGCACCAGCCTGAGCTGCAGCTGCAGCTTGACAAAAGCTGTGGATATACAAAAATGAAGTGAAGAACAGAACTACACGAAAAAGATATATAGAAATAGATTATTATAGTTATGTATGTAGAGGAAGACCAGACATCACATTAAGCATGTTGCAGTAGTGATTGGGGCTAGAAACGGTAGTAGGTAACACTCATTAATTACTCGAGAAGAGCTATTGACCAACAGTATGTACCTTTGAGTAAAATTCAGTTACATCAATGAACATTTACATAGACATAACATCAGAGAACTATGTCCTATACAAAGAAATGAAAATTAGGGATTCCATTGCGAGAAATGGACATTCAAGTAACATCTTCAACATAAGTTATCCAGAGATACTGGTTATCATCATCATTGATGAAATGATTGAAAAAAACTCACAAAAATAATCAAACATCATAATTTTCAATAACCATATGCATCTGGAAGTGTAGCCGAGAGAAAATAGTTAAAAGAAAACCAGAAATTCACTGGAACATGCAATAATTTTTTTATTGAGGAGCTTGTAGCTATCATTAGACAGAGAGAATGACAATTGTTAACAACCTTACAGAATCCGAGTAACATTCCATCCCTTTATTACACGTTGTACTTCAAGACAACTAATGAAAATAGTTTTCACCAATACCTGCAGGTTATGCAAGAGAATACAATATGTTATACCTGTATACGAAAGTCATATGTGTCTGTATGCCCTCTGACTCCAACAGCTTTGATGCTTCAATCCCCTATCAGAAGGAATAAACTCACAATGTAACAAGATAATGCAAAAGATTGGTTGAACAGGATGCAAAATATTTTCCTCCTGAAAGCAACATTAGATGCTTAAAAATCATAACACTGACCTGCCAAGTCGAAGGAATTTTGAACAACAAACGGTCTCGAGGTACTTCTACTTCATTATACAATTTCAACATGTGATGCACCTATAAATATGTTAGGCTATGAAAGTCAGTAAGATCTAAAATTCCAAATGAAATACTAGCAGAACATTACAGCAATTACATCTAAGAACTATTTAATCTGTTAAAGAGAATATATTTTCAACTGAAAAGGTAGATAGAAGGTAATGGTTTTGCAACATACTATTATATACTCTCTCTGTTTCAATAGGTTCTGTAAGTATTCCATTTTCATCTGTTTAATTAGATTCTATACATTTCCTTTTTTTGGCAAACAATATCTTCTTACTTAATGTCCTGGCCGATCATTAATCTAATAAACAACTATACCCAACTCACTTTATTAACATTAATTCATAACCGGTCAAACCACTTATCCCACAAACAACCGTATTTCACAAATTCTCCTAAACAGCCGTGTAAAAGCAAATGTATATAACCTAGTGAAACGGGGAAAGAAGTAAATGGTGGCAGCATATATCCCGTAAAGATGCTATTTACACATTATTCATATTAATAGAACATGATATGAAATGCAGTGGAAAACTCATGAACCCATCTTACGGTTTTTTATATAATTATACAAAAGTGGAGCCGGAAAGAAGTAAAAAGGCTCAAACATATATTGAGAATTTCCAATTGCGAATGACCTTTTCAATAATGGCTTCAGTGTCATATGCAAGACGAGCATCAACTTCAGTAGAAACGCGGCCAGGCACAAGTTTCGCAAGTTCAGCTCCAACATTCACCAATGCCTGTTCTCCACATACAGATGAGGTGTTGATCATGAATATGGAGCCCATTATTCACATATATATCTTTATATAAAAATTCACAAGTTATAACATGTTACCTTGCTGGAGAAACAGGACATACGGTCATCTGGATTTTCTATGCCATAACACTCCGTACCAGCCAGTGCAGTATCAACAGCACTCTATAACACCAAAAATTAATAAATAAACGTGTAGAAGTTGTCTTATACTTGTCTTGGAAAAAGTCATCTTGAACCCTATAGTAGCTAATCATTTTATACATTTTGAGATCACTAAAACACAACCCTGTCATTCTCATACTGCATAGATATACAACTAAAAATTCACATGCATCTAAAATATAAATCAACACGCGCACACGCACAAATACTCAAGTGTACACCAATCTGTTAAGTAGTAAATTCTAGTCCATGCATGCGGTACACTACACAAGGCATAATGTGAACACCACGGAACCAACTAACGGTATTCACATCTTCGAATATGATCAAATAAATGCAACCAACAAGAGAAATAATTACATAAAAGGACTTCATGACAATTAGTAACGCAAAACATTTACCCTAAATTTGGTATCCGGAAGGCTACATATGCCTAAGAGCAGCGAAGAGCTGACAGTAGCAGCAGTCGGCGGAAACCTATTCCATCCACATTTTCACATCATCAACAACACCGATTAATAACTATAACAACAATCACTCCTAATTTATCCGAAATTAACAAAACCAAACCTCTCAAAGTCATCAAATACAACAGTATCAGGCACGATCTCACTGTAAGCTGTCACCGCATCCAATTCCGTGCTCATACCTAATTTTACCACAATCGAAATTACCAAATCGAAACTTAACCTCACTGAAATTTTTCAAAAGTAAAAAAAAAAAAATTAATTAATTACCAGTATCTAGAGACGAAGAATAGCTCGCAGCAGCTCGGATTAAGCGAAAGCATCGCTGAGGCTTGGCGATCAGGGTAGGCTTCACCGATTGAGCTCCGATCCTCAGTTGCTTCTCCTAATTTCAATCAACAATCAAAACAATACGAATTACAAAATGAAATTGAATGTACAATACGATACAGATACAGTGATGGAGTGACTGTAAATTTGTTACCGGTAGAGAAGACGAAGAGCAAGAGAGTGCTGAGGATAGCGGAGAATGCAAAGTAGCTGACATTTTCTCTTTTTCCCTTTTAGATGAACTGGATATGAACAACTGTGATGAGTAGTGAGGTTTATATATAAAATGCAGAGAGTGGAATTAGTCAACTAGGTGATGGAATATCTTATGCCAGAGTAAAGGTACATCTGTTGAAGAAGAAAGTAC
>JAQRGC012307517.1:0-10258 GCA_028659135.1 Plantago lanceolata | reverse complement strand
TAGTATAGATTATAGAAGTAGAAAATGTTAATTAGATGTATTGTGTGTTATGTTTTAGATGTACTGTGTTGAATATAGTGTGAGATTGTTGAAGAAAATTGTGACTGTACAAGGCAAAAAGAGCTCTTTGCAAGTATGTACTGTAAGAATAAGATCATGGAATTTTAATAAGAATGAGAACAGTTACAAAATGGTAAGTTCCTCATCTGGACCGAAGCTATGATCGAGAACTAAAGAACTTTTGATACACTGAATCAATGGATATACAAAATTCTAAAAAGCAAGTATGCAACAGGGGATAAGCTAATAATGAACATACACATGGAATTACAAGCTTTGTCTAGGTGAAAATCGCAGGGTATCAAGCTGCAAGTACTTTGACTGTATCAGCTGAGCTCATTTGCCATATCTGTAATGAGGCTGTGATGCTTGTATCAGTAGCATTGTTGAACAGAAAGATCTGAGCATCTTGGTTAATTGCAGTCGTTGGATATATACGTGATGTGATACAGGATCTTCCGCCTTGAGCAAAGCTCTCGACTATTGAGTGATCCACCTGGAGAGAAAACAATATTCATTTTGCGTTACATAATTATTCATTTTGCGTTACGTATTACTTCTGTATGTTATGGTTTGTAGTACAATAGGTAGATGATAAATGAGTACTTACCAGGATTCGCAATGACAATTTTTCGCCATCAAGTACAGGAACGGTGCTACCGTATATTGCATTGTCCACATCAGTTGCCTTTGATGACCTATATGCAAAAAAGTTAATGAATTGATACTTCAGTTAACTTAATCTGAACGTAGATACTGCATTGAACAGGTCAAAGATTTCACCTCGAGTGATCAGCGCAGAAGGATGTCTTCAATTTTCCTTCTGTGTCCTTTGATATATAGAAGTACACTGGAGTTTGTTCGGATTGGCTCTTATCAGCAATAACCAGCAAACCGAATGGCCCCAGTGCACCTCTTTGGGCAGCTCCGCCACTCGTGGTGCAGTCATAGGTTTGGTCAGTGCCATTTAGTCTCTCCAATGC
Organism: Plantago lanceolata; assembly: GCA_028659135.1. Classification (NCBI taxonomy): domain Eukaryota; kingdom Viridiplantae; phylum Streptophyta; class Magnoliopsida; order Lamiales; family Plantaginaceae; genus Plantago; species Plantago lanceolata. Next base: position 9,215 of record JAQRGC012307517.1, on the reverse strand, counting down.
ATCTTTATCTACCTCAATCTCAGCCATGATATCTAGCTGCAAAATCACATAAGCATCTATTTGTAAGTAAACACACTACGAATGTTACTATAAGAATCGCCTTCAGAACTATTAGGAGCAAACCTGCGAGGTAGAGCCGACATCAAGATGTACAACAGAACCGGGGGTAGCCTTCACCTTTTCGAAAACCTTTTTCTGTAATCTCAATTTCTCAACCTCCTCAACAGGCCAGAGTAGTAGGTTGCTGCCAGTTTCTTTATCCAAGGATATTGTCCTTGGAATTGCCTATATTGAATATGACAATTGGTAAGAATATGAGCTAAAACTGCAAATGCCGTGATGCATGAGACGCATACAGAATGTTTTCAAGATTGCGAATCGGTTCATCTAAAAGAAAAGATTGCGACTCTGTTGATCTCCAAAAAAAAAAGAAGAAAAGATTGCGAATCTATTTATACCTGAACTGATGACCAGCCCTTTTGTACATCTGCCACAACACTGTCAGTCTCTTTAATCCATCCCCACAAGATTCTTCTCTTCTTATGTTGATCATAGAATGTCTTAGAGGCGTAGAAAATTCCATAATCGTATCTCAATCCGATACCAACATCTTTTTTGGGGTCATCTGGGATAAAAGTTCCAGATTCACCATCATAAGTACCTATAGCATAGTAGTCATTTCTATCATCATCTAAGCTAGTCTTCATGACATGTTTCACCTCAGGGCCATTCTCTGATGTATCCAGCCCGTTTTCGACAACCTTGGAAACAGGGTAGAAATCGACACATTCCCACATACCAGTTCCATCAACTGCCCTTAGAACCCCATCCAACTTCTCAAAACTCTTGAAGTCCTTAGTTTCATAGACCAATGAGATACCGGTCTTGTTAACTTTAGAACCAATGGTGAACCGCCAGTTGCCTTCAGGAGTCAACCAGGCAGTGGTGGGGTCACGGAAGTCCTTGTAACCAATACCAGGCGGTGGGACTAGGACCGGGTTATTCGGGTACTTGACCCACTCAACCAGGAACGGGTCAGACGAGTTAGCAGGGTATGCAAGATTCTGGACCTGGACTGATTCATTAGTCGATCCAGTATAAAGCATGACAAGCTGTCCATCCTCAAGGAACGTGGCGGATCCTGTCCAGACGCCATTGGCATCGTACCATTGATCGGGAACCATCGCAATCGGGAGGTGAGCCCAGTGAATGAGATCCTTTGAGACAGCATGGCCCCAGACAATGTTGCCCCAGATTGCTCCAAATGGGTTGTACTGGTAAAAGAAATGGTACCATCCCTTGTAGAAAAGTGGACCTGTTTAATGACATGATTAACATCTGAATATGATATGATATACTTACATGATGTAATTAGTCTAATGATGACTAACCTATAAAAATATTGTCAGTGACAATGTAGATTAACTACTGCCATGATGAGATTGTATTGAGTGACTTGCTAAATTATTGCCCCATTTAAAAGTTTCCAATATCCATGTGCCCTGTGCAGTGGTGGTGAAGTGTAACTCCTAATAATTGGGTGATTTAAATACTTAAAAAAGTCAGTGTTGTTCAGACTGAGATCATGAGATGTTAACTTAAAACGTCGTACATACATATATAGAGTTAAATTTACGACACTATAGCTAAGCTAATCATGTAACGAATCAGCTATCATCATGTCACATCTACTACTATCATTGCAAAACTAAAAAGATTGTATGCAATCAATATTGGAGCTAGTTAAGTTCAAATGTATACTCCAGACGTAAAAAACGTATTACTCCAATCGCAAAAACATATACTCCGGTCGCAAAAATGAAGCTTTTAAGAGAACGGAAAGAGTATTGCGAAACAAAGTAAAATGGACTTACCATTTGGATCTGGAGTGAGACATCCAATTTTTCCACATCAAATCAATGCCAGCAAGGACACAATACAAACCAAAGTAACAAAACAATTAGAACACTACACAATAATTAGTGATTAATTAATACTAAATGAATTAAAATTAATTAATTACCGTTCATCCAATTCTTTTGGGGCTGAAAGTGAAACCCGGTTCGTTGCCAGGCCAACAAAGTTTGCGTCCACGAGAAAGCCGGCGAGCCCAAAACCGGCGTATACGTCTTGGCGGAGACACCTTCGGCCACCCCACGCACGACATGGACCGGCATTTGTTGTTGGTGGTGGTGTTGCGCCCCATCGTCGCTATTACCGTTGTTTCTAACCAATGCAAAGACGACCACGCCCAAAAGCCCCACCATCAACAATAGGACCACGGCGGAGGACCTGCGGCGGCGACGCTGCGGTGGCTGAGTTGCTGCGGCGGTTGACGACGGGGCGAGAAGCGGCGCGGTGGAGGAGGAGGATGGTAAGTGGTCGTCGTCTGCATAGGAGAACGCCATTGTTAGGTTGAATTTGGGTTTAATTGATTTTGAATTGATGGATTTGGGAGAAATTGGTGCTTATATAGAGATTCTGGAAACAGGGGGTGGGTTTGATCTTGCATGGCTGGACAATAGTTTTACTGCCATTCTTGGATCTAATCGAATTTTACTGAATAGTTTTTACAGCTTTGATTTACCTTACTACTATGGTCTTCAATTATCATCCACAACTTGGTCATCATGGGTCATAATAAGACTCATAAACAGAGTCCAAATCTAGTCAATCAAGTCCAACTTGGTCATGGTAGCTTTTTGAGTTTTAATTTATCTCCAACTTACTCTTTGCGATTCGATTCCGTTGCTGTCGCAAGCCTTACGCAATCGACCGGATTATATAGGTATCTCTTTGACGCAATATAGGTCAATGAAAGGATCTCGGAGACCAGCCAAAGTACGATTCAGGATCTTTTAGAAAACGGATTCCTATTAAGTTTATATTGTTTTTATTTGAATACGCTGCATAACAGATCAATTCGAAGTTGAAACAACGGTTGTGATCATTTTTTAAATATGAGTTTTGTTGGCGCGAAGTTTGTTGGGGTGTTTTTGGCGCGTAAAGTTGGGCGAATCAAGTTGAAATTAAGTTGACGTAAGATAAGACAATAAAAATACGGGTACGTTTTTAAAGTTTAAAACGGTCATGTGTTATTAGTTTTAACGTTTCTTTTAATAGTGGAAAAAGTTTTTCGTGCGACAATGTTGTCAAATTCGATTGGTTAAAAGTAAAGAAATGTTTTGAATTATGCGAGATTATTACATATGCACACCATTAGACTAGTTCCAGCTGGAGCTTACCTTTGGTTTAAACATGGTGTTCACTGTTTAGACCCGCTGATGACAAAAAACATCCAGGTCTGGGAGAGTATTGCAGTTAATAAGTCAACTGTACTTCGTAAATCACATAACACTTCGTCCCCCACACCTACGAGGATGTCACTGTGATTTACATGGAAGAGTGTCACAATTATACACTACAAACTTGATACTACTACTACTACTAGAAAGCTTACCAATCACCACTGATTACAATTAGACAATGAAGAAATTAAGAATAGATCCAATCAATAATCACAATCCTGGTTCGGTATCATATTAAGACATTACATGTGTCGCTTAAAACACAAAGAAATATTTTCTACTCATTCATCACATATATAGTTGGTTATTATTAATCCCATAATCACATCAAACCAACAAAGAAGCAACACCTTGACACTTAAATTTGTCTCATCAGACAAGATCGATGAACAGACAATTATTAACTAGCGAATTTGATTAGTGTATATAGCTTACATAATTCAGAAAGCATGTGGATTATCACATGTAAAATATTACTCTATTATTGTACCAATTGGCTCATATTTGCCAAACACTAGGCACCAGATTTGTCTCATGGTATGACATGTTCATTAATAACATGGAACAATGATATTACTAATACTCTGAAATACCAGTACTATAATTTATGCACAAAATTGTTCATTGTTTTGGGTCGGATACTCTGAAAAACTCAACTGGGACTGCATTGATGCATTGTTCATTACAGTGTCCATGTGCATATACACGTTCCACATGCATTTACTGCCCTATCATATGACCATATCATGAAAAGCACATACACAACATCTTATAGGTTGGATTGCCGTTTTCAGTTTTCAACCACGGGAAATTATTACATGGATCGAATTTAAAGGTAAGTCGAAACTTATGGTTTGAAATCATGACATCTAATATGAATGCACATAACTTATAGTTTTCAAGTGATATGGATCATTTTCAACCACAAGGTCTAATGGACATGGTCTCTGAAATAGTTTTCGACGAAATATGATCCAATATGTCTACCACCCAAGAAATATATACTGTGTTTGTTATAGAAACATGATGTAAATGTTGTTTGCCTAGTAACATAATTCAAAATTGACAAAAGTCTTGACAAAATTCTTATAAACTCTTCCTACTTCAAAAGTTTCCTATAACGATGGGGTTATTCATGAAATTTACTAACTAAACGGGCCAATTTGCAATTACTTAAACAGTAAAACTAAGGAATTTTACCCCACTGATATCCACCAATTCTAGGAGGGAAACAAAAATGCAGGCATATCAGACCCTTCTTTCTCCACATTTTGCACTTTAAATCAGGAACATTTGCATGACAAATCAAGCAAAAACTTCAGGAAGGCAAATCAACCTGCCGCAGATAAATTAAGTTATTGAACAGATTCCGGAATTGAACATGGTTTCAAAGATGCCAACTGCTTAATACAATCTCACTGCATAAAGATATAAACAGAGGGCAATACTCCCGACCAAATTGTTCGCAGACATTTGGTGGAACATTAGCTCCTTATTCTATAGATGGAAACTCATGTTCATTCATGATACTCTATACATTAGGAGGTGGCCATATCTTATCAAAGAATCCTTCCACTCGCCTCGTTTGACTAGCATAGCTATCCATTCCAGCACTTAGGAGTTCAACGGCTGCAGGTCCCATAGAGGCAGCAAAGCTATACTGATCCCATTTCGCAACCTGTATATACGTAAGCCATGACAATGTTAAAACTTAAAACTCAACCGCAATGGTTAGCAGTGTAAATGGTTTTTAAATGAGGTGCCTGAACATAGCTCATCAGTGTTTGTGCTAGCCAACAAATAAAATATTTAGTATCATACTATCATACTCCAACTTTCCCTTGTGCTCAAACTCCACAATCAATAAAATTCTCAGTAGTATCAACACATCATGTACTAATGTTCAGTGTTGTCCGCTATTTCCATTTGTTGTCATTTCATAATGTGATTCTCAGTCAAAAGTCATGTAAGAAATGTAGTGGACCAGAATAGAAGAAAGCACACCTCTGCGTCACTAAAATTGTATGAAGCAGCAGATTGTGGAGATAGCCTTCTGATAAGAGAGTATTTTTCATCAGGAGGTGTCACAGATTCCTTCAGAGATTGCAATATCTTCAAAGGTGAGATGATGTAATCAACCCTGTACAGAAAAATACTCTATGTTAAGATAAATGACAACTGCTTATGGAAGTATTTTAATACCATGCCGAAAAGATTATAGATGATATGTCCTTATATCAGGCAAAAGAGAATAACTGATGGAAGCATGCCAATGCAAGAGTAATTTACCCTAAAAGATTGAAGATGTCCTGCTTATTGCGAATCGCTGCCACCATTAGTTTAGATTTGTACCCATATTTGTGAATGTAATTGTATGATTTCGTCACCTGAAATGACAGGACATAAACCCACAGCATCAGTAAATCTTGGTGACTAATTTGCTTTTCCATTGAAGAAACAAGAAAAAAAAATGCACATTAGATTATTAGAACAGTAATGCCTGAGGTATTGCAAGTGTTATCTGTACTAGAACTTGACATGAGATAACGACTGCTACCTTCTTTTCACACTTCATATAGTTAAGAAGCTTTTGACAATTGAGTTCCGGTGTGAATATAGAAGGGAAAGTAATCACAAAAATTTAAGATACAAGGACCAGCTCATTGTACTGACCAAAGCCAAGCCAGGATCTTCTCCTCTTTTAATAGCTGCGTCTACTTCGGGGTCTCCAGTATGATGACGTGCCCAGTCCTAGCAAGCATGAGTCTCTCAATATAGTATAAAACAAGATATAAATATTAATCGGATATTACTTTAAGGTATATGTTACCCGAAGACGGCCGACAAATATTTGAATAACGGAAGCACCAGCCTGAGCTGCAGCTGCAGCTTGACAAAAGCTGTGGATATACAAAAATGAAGTGAAGAACAGAACTACACGAAAAAGATATATAGAAATAGATTATTATAGTTATGTATGTAGAGGAAGACCAGACATCACATTAAGCATGTTGCAGTAGTGATTGGGGCTAGAAACGGTAGTAGGTAACACTCATTAATTACTCGAGAAGAGCTATTGACCAACAGTATGTACCTTTGAGTAAAATTCAGTTACATCAATGAACATTTACATAGACATAACATCAGAGAACTATGTCCTATACAAAGAAATGAAAATTAGGGATTCCATTGCGAGAAATGGACATTCAAGTAACATCTTCAACATAAGTTATCCAGAGATACTGGTTATCATCATCATTGATGAAATGATTGAAAAAAACTCACAAAAATAATCAAACATCATAATTTTCAATAACCATATGCATCTGGAAGTGTAGCCGAGAGAAAATAGTTAAAAGAAAACCAGAAATTCACTGGAACATGCAATAATTTTTTTATTGAGGAGCTTGTAGCTATCATTAGACAGAGAGAATGACAATTGTTAACAACCTTACAGAATCCGAGTAACATTCCATCCCTTTATTACACGTTGTACTTCAAGACAACTAATGAAAATAGTTTTCACCAATACCTGCAGGTTATGCAAGAGAATACAATATGTTATACCTGTATACGAAAGTCATATGTGTCTGTATGCCCTCTGACTCCAACAGCTTTGATGCTTCAATCCCCTATCAGAAGGAATAAACTCACAATGTAACAAGATAATGCAAAAGATTGGTTGAACAGGATGCAAAATATTTTCCTCCTGAAAGCAACATTAGATGCTTAAAAATCATAACACTGACCTGCCAAGTCGAAGGAATTTTGAACAACAAACGGTCTCGAGGTACTTCTACTTCATTATACAATTTCAACATGTGATGCACCTATAAATATGTTAGGCTATGAAAGTCAGTAAGATCTAAAATTCCAAATGAAATACTAGCAGAACATTACAGCAATTACATCTAAGAACTATTTAATCTGTTAAAGAGAATATATTTTCAACTGAAAAGGTAGATAGAAGGTAATGGTTTTGCAACATACTATTATATACTCTCTCTGTTTCAATAGGTTCTGTAAGTATTCCATTTTCATCTGTTTAATTAGATTCTATACATTTCCTTTTTTTGGCAAACAATATCTTCTTACTTAATGTCCTGGCCGATCATTAATCTAATAAACAACTATACCCAACTCACTTTATTAACATTAATTCATAACCGGTCAAACCACTTATCCCACAAACAACCGTATTTCACAAATTCTCCTAAACAGCCGTGTAAAAGCAAATGTATATAACCTAGTGAAACGGGGAAAGAAGTAAATGGTGGCAGCATATATCCCGTAAAGATGCTATTTACACATTATTCATATTAATAGAACATGATATGAAATGCAGTGGAAAACTCATGAACCCATCTTACGGTTTTTTATATAATTATACAAAAGTGGAGCCGGAAAGAAGTAAAAAGGCTCAAACATATATTGAGAATTTCCAATTGCGAATGACCTTTTCAATAATGGCTTCAGTGTCATATGCAAGACGAGCATCAACTTCAGTAGAAACGCGGCCAGGCACAAGTTTCGCAAGTTCAGCTCCAACATTCACCAATGCCTGTTCTCCACATACAGATGAGGTGTTGATCATGAATATGGAGCCCATTATTCACATATATATCTTTATATAAAAATTCACAAGTTATAACATGTTACCTTGCTGGAGAAACAGGACATACGGTCATCTGGATTTTCTATGCCATAACACTCCGTACCAGCCAGTGCAGTATCAACAGCACTCTATAACACCAAAAATTAATAAATAAACGTGTAGAAGTTGTCTTATACTTGTCTTGGAAAAAGTCATCTTGAACCCTATAGTAGCTAATCATTTTATACATTTTGAGATCACTAAAACACAACCCTGTCATTCTCATACTGCATAGATATACAACTAAAAATTCACATGCATCTAAAATATAAATCAACACGCGCACACGCACAAATACTCAAGTGTACACCAATCTGTTAAGTAGTAAATTCTAGTCCATGCATGCGGTACACTACACAAGGCATAATGTGAACACCACGGAACCAACTAACGGTATTCACATCTTCGAATATGATCAAATAAATGCAACCAACAAGAGAAATAATTACATAAAAGGACTTCATGACAATTAGTAACGCAAAACATTTACCCTAAATTTGGTATCCGGAAGGCTACATATGCCTAAGAGCAGCGAAGAGCTGACAGTAGCAGCAGTCGGCGGAAACCTATTCCATCCACATTTTCACATCATCAACAACACCGATTAATAACTATAACAACAATCACTCCTAATTTATCCGAAATTAACAAAACCAAACCTCTCAAAGTCATCAAATACAACAGTATCAGGCACGATCTCACTGTAAGCTGTCACCGCATCCAATTCCGTGCTCATACCTAATTTTACCACAATCGAAATTACCAAATCGAAACTTAACCTCACTGAAATTTTTCAAAAGTAAAAAAAAAAAAATTAATTAATTACCAGTATCTAGAGACGAAGAATAGCTCGCAGCAGCTCGGATTAAGCGAAAGCATCGCTGAGGCTTGGCGATCAGGGTAGGCTTCACCGATTGAGCTCCGATCCTCAGTTGCTTCTCCTAATTTCAATCAACAATCAAAACAATACGAATTACAAAATGAAATTGAATGTACAATACGATACAGATACAGTGATGGAGTGACTGTAAATTTGTTACCGGTAGAGAAGACGAAGAGCAAGAGAGTGCTGAGGATAGCGGAGAATGCAAAGTAGCTGACATTTTCTCTTTTTCCCTTTTAGATGAACTGGATATGAACAACTGTGATGAGTAGTGAGGTTTATATATAAAATGCAGAGAGTGGAATTAGTCAACTAGGTGATGGAATATCTTATGCCAGAGTAAAGGTACATCTGTTGAAGAAGAAAGTAC
>JAQRGC012307491.1:0-10847 GCA_028659135.1 Plantago lanceolata | reverse complement strand
ACCCCCTCCCCAAACAGCTAAAAATTGGTTCTGAAAAAAAAAATCACTTTCCCAACCAATCAAGGAACATGCTGATAAAATTATATAGAAGTATAAAATAAATAGCTCAAAATCTTCCCAACCAAGCATACTTGAACAAGTTTCAAGGTAACATCAGAACATCAGTAGAAAGACACCATCACAGAACCAAACTTTGAAACAATAGACAGTCCAACTTACGACCCAAAAAGCCATTTTGCTAAAAATATCAGCAACCAATAATCTAGCATCTCAGTGCAATACCATAATACCCAAGCAGATCCAATTGGTTCTTCAAGTCTTTAAACTGATGATAGTTCCTTTCAAAAACATGCATGACCTGCCCCACAGCACTCCGAATAACTCTCCTGTTCATATAACAACCCTCTAAACTATACAATTCAATGCCTCCGTGATGACTTCATGTTATGATCATGCTTGAGAAGATTTGCTCTCAAAAGCATGGATCTTACATCCCTATCAAACTCACTGCCAGTCTGCAGAACTCGTTGGAATGTGCCATTTCTCTGATCAGCATGTCTAGCATAAAGGATTTTGTTATGCGAGTCGATTCGAGCCTGCATGAACAATGCAGTAGCAGCCATGAATATTCGTGGGCAATTATACAAATTCAATTTGACCTAAACACACATAGCTCTCCTTTTTCTCTCTTCCATTTAAAAGCTACGCATGTCATAGGTGTTCAACAATAATAATATCTACCAGCCTTTGTTGTAACAAAGAACGTACGACTAGCTGCCCTCGTGATAGTAATACATTAACACCCATTGAAAGAAAGGCCAACATAAATTTAGAAAACATAGCAGCAATTTCAGAGAACATGTTTAGGAAAAATAGCAGCTAGTTTGGCACATGGAAGTTATTTTAAGAGAAGGTATGTCTAAATAAAACTGTACCAAACTCAATCTTAACAGGATAAGAAAACCAATTGCTACTGAGCGAAAGCTGATGATTACCTGTATTTGGTCATTGGTAATCAAAGTTGCCAGCTCTTTCTCTAGGCCTGCAGCACTTGTGTTGAAAGCATTTGCCATCATATGTAGATCAACCGAGACAAATGGGTGAGTGTATTGGATGAGAGCTTTGTTACGAATTTGCTCGTATAGAGTTTCCACATGATCGTGCAAATGGATATCGAGCAACAAATTAGATCTGAGGTTTCTCAGATACTCTAGACAGGAAGCATAGCGGCTGCAAAGTAGTAAATGCAAGGACAGTCAATAATACTAGTAATCAGTCGAAGCATGAGCCACAATTAATAAATCAAGTACCTGGTGTAAAAATCATTAATGAGCTCTCTGATCTCAGGTACCAATTCCAAGAAGTTCCTGAAATTGATGTTGTCGATGACTTTGGTCTGCAAGAAGCAAAAAGGGAATGGACCATTAAGATAACTGGAAGTAACCAAAATTTTGCATGATTCCACTTAATACAAGTTAGTGCAAGTGAATTCACCTTTAGTTCTGCCCGGTCAAAACTTGCAAGAGCGCACAGACCACCATAAGTTGCAACATCTTGTGGGGCAATTACTTCGTTATAATGGTTTCCCAATTCAGGGCTAACCTCGAGGAACTGCAAATATCCCAAGATTTGTATCATGAAAGGAAGGGGCAAAACGATATGTGCTCACACAACCAGCTAAAACACAAAAACAAAAACAAAAAAAGAAAGAAGAAAAAAAAACAAAGAAAAAAATAGAAGCTAATGTACAAATACTAGCAACTACTAACTGATAACAGTTCATACAATAACTTCTTAACACAATATCAGCAAATTTCTGGTTACATCATGAACAAAGGAATAAAGATAATGCATATAGTATGTCTACTTATTCACCCAAACCACCAACTCCGCCCCATCTGATGTACCTTGTTAAAGTATTAAGTAAGTTCACTAATTGCTTATTGTACAACAGAATTAGCTTTGCTACCACATGAGAATCATAAGATTAAAAGGATCAAACAGTAAAACCCAACAGTATATAGCTTTCTAAACATTTACTCATATCCTTATGCAAGATCCATTAACATGGCTCTTTGAAGAATAATATAGCAATCTTTTGTACTGGAAATGAAAGCCTACCACAACATTTCAGTACATATACATCTCTAACGATAATACTATATTGATCATGTTCTTCTTAATACAATTATGTATACTATAGCAAGAATAGCATATCTTCCGAATGGAAACCAGAAGTGTAACAAAAGGAAACAGACTACAGAAGTTACCTTCTTGTTCCAGATCATTACTACATAGACTAACAATACCACCTATTGGCTACGTACATTACAGTTTGGATATAATAATGTCATCACGCCTTAACACTCTTACGGCAGAAGTTATTCTGAGTACAAAATGTAAGTGATATTGGGCTAACCTTTCGTGCAGCAAGCTTATATTTTCTGCCTTCCAAGTGACCCAAGCCAGCAGCACAACGTAGTTTTGCCACTGTAACAGTTTCCAGGGCATCTTGGGTCTGCTCAGCTTTACCGACATAGCTTGCCACATGGGCGAACTGACCCATTTCAATGCTTACCAAGATTGTATTGAGACACATATGTATGATGTGTTTTGGTGTAGTGCAATAGTCACGTGTGCGAACATAATTCTTGAAGGCCTCGCCAAGATGACCATGTGCATAGTAAAAGTCTCCAAAATCATTGTATCCCATTCTAATGCTCTCTTTGATCAAATTTGTCTGCGTGGGATGAAATATATCATGGAACATCAGTCAACAGTTTAATTTGGATCAAAGGAAACCAGAGAAGGAACTGGATGATATCACACATGTCCATATAAGAACTTCAAGAAAGCAACTTTGCAACAGCTGGTAACATCATGAACAAAGGAATAAAGATAATGCATACAGCATTCATAAAAATATACTAGAGCATCAACAAACATCAATTTCCACAACTAAAAGACAACTCAACTTAAGACATGTGAAGGAAAATAATACTATGCAGCACTCAGGCCAGAACTGTCATTGCATTAATTTTAGTAACAAAGAAATTTTGTGTACACCCCTACCAAGAATCACCACTTTCAACGATATTCAAGCTGGAGTGCACCAGTATTCCTTGCCATAAAGAGTTAATGGATAATTCAGACAAAACAGTAGCATAGAAAATTCGACTGAGAACTCATAACACATTGGTCAACAAACCAAATACCAAACACCTCTTCCAGCATTGATTATTTAGGATTTCCCGGTAGTTACCACATAGTCACTGCTCCGCAATTGTACTTCTTAAGAAAGCATATAGAAGTTCACTGGAAGCATTAACAACTACTCAGACCAATCACCAGTTCCTAAAGCCTGGTATTACAATTTGAAACCAAATTTCTATGCAACTCTACTGATATGATGAAATCCGATATATTCAGTCAATGTAATATGGAAACTTGAAAGCAACTTCCACATACATGGAACACAGGATCTCAAATCTAAACTTCAAGTCAAATACCAATATCTAAATTCTAAACTATACGGACAACAAAAAGCCAAACACTCTTTACTAGCCTCCTTGCTCCAAGTGAGTAAACAAAATACTTGAACGAGAAGACCCATAGTCTATGAAAAGTAATGGCCATTTCAAGTTTTACAGTGTGCTTGTGCTTAAGTACTTTCAGTTAGTTAATTGGTAAGCCCTGTATGCATGCTAAAGACAAATACATTCCTTCACACGAGTAAGTATAAAAGTTCACTGCATCCCGAAATATTTGACCATTTATATCCACTTGCTAAAGCCAATTTTTCATACTAAATCCAGAATATTGTTGCATTGACAATGATGGTAACCATTTAGTAGGGATATATATTTCTAAATTTCAGGTGCAAAAAGAAACTAGGTTTAGACAGAAAAAAGGTTAAGTATTTTGGAACAGAGGTAGTAGCAACTAGCACGTAGCAGAAACATGATACACATAACCCTCCGGCTAAGCTCCACTTCAAACTTCAATACCTACAACACTACACTGACACCCTAAAGCCCAGCCCCTTAACCAGTTTCCCTTTTTTTAACTTGTAAGCTTAATCACTATAGCCATTGGCAAGCAAACAAACAATCGAAAGTATTACAAACAATAAGTCAGTATAACCTAAAGTTCAATTTTCAGAAGCACATCATAATCGATAACTTAAAGTTCGTGCTATTTAACAGTTAAACTGAATCAGTATAACCTTACCCTGTAAGCATTGAGCTCGTTCTCCAGCTTCTCCTTCCTCAACTCAGCCCGTCGATCTACCGAATCCGCCCACGCACTATCCAGCCCATAATTCGGCCCCAACCGGCCGTCAATCTTCGCAACAACCTCACGAAAAACCTGTGTATTCTCGCCCTTCTTAATCTCGTCATAGGCCATCCGTAGAGCATCTAGCTGCATCGCCGGAACACCACATTTTTCAGCGATGAAGAGTAAGCGGCTGATCTTCGTCCGCCCGGTGTACAGAGCTACGTAGGCCTCTAAGTCGAGCTGCTCGCTGCTTATGATCGGGCGGTGCCGCTGCGAATTCGCGTCTCCGTTGATGCAGATCTCGTCCTCGACCATTCCGGCTCCGACCTCTTCCGGTTCCATTGCTGGGAGTAAAACCTTGGTAAACGACGTCGTTAAAAGCTAGGGTTTTTGTTCGCCCTTTTTCTTCTCTCTCTCTCACTTGAGTTCTGCGTGTGCAAGTTGAATACTGAAGAGTTTTCTTTCCTTTCAAGTTAGGCGATTATGGGCCATTAATAGCTTATCTGAGCGACTGAGCCCATCAGGATAGTGATACTGGGCCGTCTACGTGATTAACTATAGGCCCAGATTAGACTATTGACAGTCCTCAGCCCAATATAATATGCCGTCTCAGCTGAATCGAATTAAATTATGTTTTTTTCATTCGAAAAGATTGATATGATTTGGATTGGACTGAATTTATTTGTGATAATAAAAAAATAATTAAAGAAATTCTTAATTAAATTTGAACTGAACAGGAATTCAGGTAAGACGCTTGACAATTCTCAATCTGCTATTTAATATGGCATGCCAGCTTGACCGAGTTAAGTGGAGTCGGGTTCTACCGTAGGTAACACAATGGTATGGTCTACGGCTAAAATTGTTATAAATTTACATACATTCGGAGACTATGTTCTTTTCATATGAAAAACCATTTAATTTGATTCATATTCAAATAATTGTTTTTTATATTATGTCATATAAAAAATAAGTAAGGTTCAATTCATTCTGTGTTCCTTCATATTTTTCCGAAGTAAAGAAGAACATAACCGAAATAATATAATTAGGAACGAGTGGATAGAGTAACTTGTGTTTTTGTTTTATAGATTATGCTAATCGAATGACTTGCAATCGTTTGAAATTGACTTGTTGAAGCAAATTGATGCTAACCTATGAAACACTCATCAATGTCGATCATGATATAATCTCTTTCTAGTATGAATGAAATCTTTCTTTATCAAAAAAAAAAAACCTATGAAACACTCATCAGTTGTAGGATAACTTAAGCTCCACTTTATACTTCAAGGAATTCTTGAATTGTAAATGGGGGCCTGTAGTGTAATATTGAGATTTCTTTGGAAGACCGGGCAACATCTTAACATATTCCTACAATGGTCAACTTTGTGGACGAACGTGCCTTGGCTGTACTTACGCTAATTAGGCTCTGTTCTTTTTATCTAAACAGAACTGAATAGAACTGAACTGAACAGAATTGAAGAGAACTGAAGTGCAGTACAAATTATGACTAAGCAATACTGAATAGAACTGAAAATAATAAGTTTTTAAATGAAAAGAACAGAGCCGTAGTGTTCTTACGCGACATGTTTGGGTTCACTTTATCAGTTTTCATCCATTTATCGATTTCACCAAACAAACACGAGGGGCTCCAAAATGGTGTAGGATTTGGGTTAGAGGATCCCGAGACGCTACATGACATTACATATTTTAATACATGAGATTAGAAATCTTGAGTACTTGAAGAGCATTCTTTACTTCAGATTTAATTGTTTCCGGCTCTTATTATAAGAGTTTTCCATGGCGTATTACACAAAGCAGTACTATGAGATATGGAAATGGAAATGAATCAAGAAATGAAGGAAGCAATGTTAACGGTCTTTAATTACAACAAGACCTTAAATTATGTACAACATTTATGATTTATCTAACCATGTACAGTCTACGATCAGAAAAGCAATCAAAATCTCAGAAACTCAAGGAAAAAAACTGAGACAAACAAACAAACAAAAAAACAGTTTGCTTACATCTACCACCTGAGCCCTACAAGATTTTACTCACTTCACCATCTGAACTTCACCATCTGAACAGAACAGCTCTTTTCCTAAGCTAGTAGGGCATATTAACACCGAATCTACAGAGAGGCCGCCTTTTGTGTGTGTACAGTCGATCTGTGTCAACGAGAACTTGACTTTTGTCAACACGGTTTCATCGTCAACAACAAAATCACCAACATGGTAGTTAACCCAGGTTCCCACATTGTCCAACATGCACCGTGATAGTGCATGTTGTCCATCTGCAGTTTCCAGCTTAAAGTCGGCAGGTTTGATGTCCCACCCATGAACACTTTCGGAATTGCACGATCGCCGGCCTGTTCTCTTACCGACTTTCCCAAGCTGCAGCCTAAAAAACATGCTGTATAATCCTTTGGGGAATTGGAACTCAAGGTCACCTTCCACTTGAAGCCACCAAATCTGTTGAAGGTATGCCACTGTTTGAAATCTGCAAACAGGTCAAAAATTATTAGCTATCTTCAACCTAAATATCAACACCATTCACCCAATATAGAGGCAGGGGATTGTAAACCATGATATCACTTCCATAAGAGTACACAGGATCAGAACGAGATAAATGAAGCAGTATCATACAAAAATGATTATTCCAAGTGGAGAACGTTTACTCAAGTCTGGAAGTTTAAAGAAAGCAAGTACGCGTAGCTTATTACAGACTTGTCCAGAGTTTGCAAATAAAGCTAGAAATACATGATTAAGTTTAGACTTTAGATACGAAAACTCTAGAACCTAATCTAATAATCTTGGAGACTTGAACTACACAATAGTAGTATGTTTTAGGTCTGATAGCTTTAATTTAAGAGTAATTAAGATAACGACGCAAACACCAAGTTCCTTGCTTTTGAATGAAATAGTATAGGAGTTGCTTTGTAGAATTTGTTTCAAACCACCTCCAATAAAGACTTTGATAAATTTTCTCTTCACACGTTACAGCTTTCACAGGCTACAGTAGTACAGCCCTAACTAGATGAAACAACACAACATGCATTGTTTTGGATAACATTGCAAGTTGCAAATTTGGTACAGTACTTTTCATCTTCTAACAGCACAAGTGATAAGTTATACATACCAATCTACTTGGGACACTTGCATTAGAACTATACACATGACAGCCGTCAATGGCATTTTCTTTATAACTTTCGTTGATTACAAACCAACAGACTTATCAAGTGAGACACAAATTAGGCATCCGTGTACCAAAAATACACGAGACGTCTACGCATCATCATCTATTCGAAAAAAAGCAAGAACAACTCAGATTAAGACCTTTCTTTTCCATAAATCATTCACTTCTTGTAATAACTTTTTAACAACCTCAAAAAAGTTCACAAATCACAAGATCAATACCATATCTATACTGTCCCAGTCCAACTACCAACCTCAACAAGAAAGGCACTACGGCTTCGTCAGTACTAAACATAACTGAACAGAACTAAATTGAAGAGACTAATGAATTTTCAAACGAAGATAAATGAGCGTAAAGAAACTAAACCTCAAGGTAAAGTATTAGGAAAATCATATTTTCCTATACATTAGGAAAATCAATACTTTTTTATATCTTTTATATCTAATGGTTGAATACACTCCTCTAGCTTATACTTATTAAATGTTGGTTTTACTAATGTTTAGAAAAACCGATTTTCGTGAGACTTACTCAAACCTCAATGTTTCAGTGTAACTCAACAATTAAGCATTTTACACAAAAAGACACCATTTTTACGGAAGAAAACGAAAACCCACCTAGATTGTTCGGTCGGAATGTGATTCCAATACCTCCGGTCATCAATTCCGGTTATCCTCATCGCCTTCGAGGAAATTGCCAAACACACCCCTCCAGTTCTCCTATCAATCGAAACTTCCTATCCACATCAAAACCACACAAAATAAGCTAAAATACCCAAAAATCAAGAAAACCAAAATATCTAAATAATTAAATTGATTAAAAAATAAAAATCTAGACGTTTCGTTTATTTCAAGAGGTGGAGAAAAGAAAAGATCCCCATACCTTCGTACCACCGTCAAAAGGGTGGGCTCGGCACAGCCCAGCGTAAATGTCCATCTTACCCTTCCCACCAAACCCTTGATCCGGCAACTTACTCAAAATATAAGGATAAGTCGAGGGCAATTTCGGCACCCAAATAAAATCCGCCGATGACGCAGCTCGAAAAGCCCGGTTAAGCCGGGCCAGCTTCGCAATCTCCGGCGGGTCCATGTACGACAAGACCAGAGCCACGCAAGCCTCCGGGATGTCGTCCAGTTTTGACCTCGACGACGGGCTCGGGCCGTGGTCGGGCAAAGCGGAGGCGTTAGCGCCCATGTGTGTGTGAGGAAATGGTTTTAGAGAGGGAAAGAGAAAATTGTTGTGGAGGTGGAGGGGGGTCTGAGTGAGGGTGTGGGGTGGAATTTATATGTGGAGAGTGAATACAAGTGGTATGGGTTTATTGGTAGTGTGGGAAAAGGGAAAAGGTAGGGGAGAAAGATCCGGTGGATTTCGCTTTTTGTGTACTCGGTGTTCTTTGGAGTTGATCGAGTCGGGTCCTGTGTTTCGGTTTTCTGCGGTTTGTGCATTTGGACTGGACTGGTCTTTGTTGGCTTGGCTCAAGTATGATGAGTATTTTGTTCTAGTAGGGTTCTTTGGTTAAAATTTGTAAACTTGGCAAAGTTGTCTTGAATTTTATAAAGACGTCAAGAAGTTATAAGGTGATCAGGCGACGCCAAACAGAAACTATGTAGCTTATTCAGTATAAGGTGACTGATCAGCCACCAGTCGTCTTATCAGTTTGTTTTATCAAACATACACTATGTAGCTTATTAAAAATAAGGTGACTGGGTCAGCCAACATCCACCTTATCAGTTCTTAATCACCTTATCAATTCATTTTTGTCAAATAGACACTTAGCTCACGATCTAACTGGTGAAATATTGGTTTCAGATATTGTCCATCAAGAGAAGAGTTCAGTATTGGTGAGATCAAATCATAAATGCAATCGAACTACTAAATGTATAGAAACCACGATACTCACGTACTCATATTCACGGTAGTAATGTGATAGATGAGCTGGCCACAGGGTAGAGATGATGGCATCAATTCTAGATCTTCTTGATATTTTTTATTATTATACGCAGTATATATATTTAAGAAAGTTTACATCTCGACATCTTTAAAATTATCCATTGTTGTATTTAATTAATCAAATCAAATTATATATATATGGGTTCATATTATACTATATTTGTACAGGTTCATTTTTAAATTCTAATTTTGCGTTTGAACTATCTAATCGACACAAATTGTTAATTGAGGAACTCTAAGTTGGAATTATGAAACTAAACTCTAGTCAAATTAGAAATCTAAAATCATTATTGTACAAAGTTATAAACTACAACATCTTGATATTGTTGATATTTTTAAAAAGTAGGTTGATAATGATTTTACACATTATTCTTTAGGAAGTAAAATTTGAAGTGTGTGACTAGAAGTGTTGAAGGCAACATAGATATGAAAGAAAAAGGAGAAAGAAAAGTGTGACCATTCAACTATGACTTCTCTTAACATTTTCTTATTTTCGGTTATCAGACTAGGTGGTGATATTTTGATGAAGAGATAAGTCATCATAGGCTCATAGCACGTTAAGTTTGAAAAGAAAACGCGGTCATGTCGTTAAAGACTTGATGAAATTGCATTGAGCTAAACCGGAGAGGTAGGACCCTGCCTACTTGGATTATGACATGGAAATTCAATGTTCTTATCCAACACAAATTATCAGTGTGGGGTCTTGTCCACGCTCGTCCAATAGCGCGTGAACCACAAACATCATTTTTTTTTTTTCTTTCATGCATATATTTTCGTAGAACTACAGTAGTAATCTCAACATAATTAAATTATTTATTTGGGACGGGAATATGTCCAATATGGTTTATCAACTATGTAACTTATGACCTAAAAGGCTAAAAAGGTCTATTTATACCTTAATCACAATTACGAACCTATACAAAATCACAACCTCTTTTAGAAAGAAAAAAACCGACATCGTATAAGGATGTACACTATGCATATGAACGAGGATATTAGACACCGAAAAAGTATGAATTTCCCTCAATAATATCAAAAGTATATACTCCATCCCACGATGAATGTTTCTTTTGAGTTTCTTTCCCCTTGTTATGATTACTTTGTCGTACTATACTCGAGTTCTCAATCACATAATAAATTTTCTTCTATCAACTACACACAATAACAACTTTTACACGCGTAATAAATTATTTTCTAACATACTAAGTTATGTATGTTGGGCTGATGGTTTCCTTTTCTTTCTCTGTTGTTAAATGTGTTTGCAGGACTCAGGACTCTGTACTACTGTTTCAACGAACAGGGGAGGGATGGATTTTGGAGGCTATTTGATGCAATATGGTTATTTAGTAATTTTATTAGTTATAGTTTTAATAATTCCATCTTTAGGGTTATTTTCATATTTTAGAATTCTATTAGTATATTAATTTTAG
>JAQRGC012307468.1:0-13094 GCA_028659135.1 Plantago lanceolata | reverse complement strand
ACATTGCAAATATGGGTTTTCAGAAAACAATCTCAGAAATACAACAACAGAAATCAACTAACAAGAAC
Source organism: Plantago lanceolata (assembly GCA_028659135.1). Taxonomy (NCBI): domain Eukaryota; kingdom Viridiplantae; phylum Streptophyta; class Magnoliopsida; order Lamiales; family Plantaginaceae; genus Plantago; species Plantago lanceolata. The sequence continues at coordinate 13,026 of JAQRGC012307468.1, read as the reverse complement.
TACTGCCACAACCAACAAATCTGATAACAAGATTCCGTGTCCTGATGCAGTAATGCTGGCCATAATACTTGCTCTTTGCTGCACAGACTATTCCCTGCTAACACTGGAATTTTCGGTCTTAAGCCGCTTTCTCAAATTGAAAGATGATAATACTAAAGAAAGAGTTCAACAACATCATACAATCAAAATTTCTGGAGTGCTAAATAGTATCTCGCCATTTTAAGCGGAACCTAATTCGCTTATTCTGCATACTGCTATTCCAGACATCCAACAGATCTTCCCAGACAATTGGCTGCCATTCCACAAGGGCAACTTCATATAATTCGACGATAACTTCTTCTAGAGCAGGCATGCAAAACAGACTCTCGGTTGTTATGGGCGAGTTCTGATTTATCATCTCTGTCAAGCTCTTATACAGATACTCCTGGTTTTCCAAAATGGCAGAGCTTAGAATCAAAATTTTGGGATGACAACTCCATAACAAACCACTCGAGAAGGAAGAAATTAACTGCGGCGAGGATGAGTAATATCCTACTGTCAAATTCTCCACCTGGGGCTTAGGGAAACCTGAAGTATCTTCCACTGGGATAACACATCTGTTCTGGTCAAAGAAAGCACGTAGAGAAATTTTCGACATCTTCAACTCTTTTAGAAACTCTCTCAACTCCACGAACCACAAAGCCTCAAGATCATTCGAGCACTCAAATGATATGTCAGACTCACATTCCTTCAAATCAGTACTAAAAGACAGGAGAGGGATACTCATACATGAATATTTGAACTGACAAATGTTCGGAACATCAAGTTGGACACTACTATACTTCCCATCTATCAGGCCTAAGTACTTGAGTGAATGGCTTGAAATCTGCACATTTTCATGGCCGCCACAAGATTCAAGCTTCAAATACTCAAGGCACGGAAACGTAACTGAGAATTCATGGAAAAAAGCATTACTGATATGCACTTCATTTAACACCAATGAACTCAATTGGAGAAATCCAGTAACTGATTTAGCGGCACTATAATCTTGAAATTCAACCAACGGGGACTGATTACGGAAACCAAAACAGGTAGGTTGAGTAACAGAAACCCTTTTAAGGTTATGCATTTTACTCAAACTGATTTTGGTGAAGCCTTGGCACTTAATAACCTCAAGATACTCGATTAAAGGGCATCCTGCTAGAATAGCACTAATGGAGTCATCCCCTAAACAGACCCAGGACAGAGTCAGTGACTCAATCCGAGACCATAAAACTGGGCTTTCCATTAGAACATAATCAATTTTGCAATGAGAAATAGATACATTTGTCAAAGACGAAGCTGTAAACACTTGCACCGGTAAAACATAAGTGTAATGGAGGGTCAAATTAAGATTATTCACCCCTAAACTCAGAGAATCTATGATTATTTCATCAACAAGTGCAGTGGAAACCTCATCATTAATGCCACAAATTGAAAGAGTGAGATTGTCTACTTTTTGGTTAAATCGTCGGTACCTTTGCAGAGTTGTTCTGGCGAAGTTGGAGAATGTATTTGGGCTTCCTCTGCGCAAGAAGTCACGCTGGTGGAGATGAAGAGATGGACGAGTAGACCATGCAGAGTACCATGATTTCGACACTAAGCTGGTGCGAGCTGCTCCTTTTTCTCTGAGGAAAGACTGGATATGCTGGATAATCGGCTCCGGTAATTCAAGTTCCTCTGCCATGGATTCAAGAGGTAGGTTTCTGTGACTAATTCTGACAAAAAGAGTCAGTTTTTAAAGCAACAAATTGGAGAAAGAAATAAACTACATATGGTGTGCCAGTCTGCATCATTCACAGTTCACATGTTTATAATTAATTGAGGTATCAGATAAGGATTCCCTTTAAACTTTTGACTTTTCAAGAAGAAGACAGCTATCTAGATGTGTCTTGTCTTTTCTAATTCTGCTAACATTATTAGCTGCCCAGGAGGTTGAGACAGACAAGCTCTACCTAAAGAGTGACCTTCAGTATACAAAGAGCAGGCTCTGAAACTGTAATGAAGCTGGAGTAGATTGTGCACAGTGCACACTGTAAAGAGCATAATTGGCGCTTGGAAAATCTGATTCCATTTTATGATAAAATAGCACAAATTTCAGAAACAATTTAACAAATGCTACAACAGAATCATCAAGAACTATTGACAACATCCAACCCAAATGAAAAAAAGATTCCTCAGACCTTTTAGTTCAATATCATATAACTTACACTCGCATCAAATTCTCAGATAAGGATGATGCCCTGATGCTGATATCATAGGGGAGGGTCTAAGCTCTTCGCTAAACTGATTGTGTTCCTGCATGTTGAATCTCTATACGTACACCACTAGAAACAACAGCTTGACATCGAAAATGTTCCACCATCCTTTGCCCTGCAGCCTTATGAGAGTCACTCTCCACTGGAATTTTCGACTTTAGGTACTTCAGCAAATTATGTGAGCAAACCATAATTATTCAGCCTTTCCTGCATTAACTTTAAGCTATTCTCTGCATTTTTCAGTTTCGGTTTAGAAACTCAGTCGTCACTGTAATCAGAATGCTCGTCTTCAGTTCTTGATTTTGTGTTCACTCTGTTGCCTCTCATTATCTTAGCTGCTTCTTGAATGGACAGCGAACTGCTTCTTTCCATCTTATCCGCAAGAATATCAGTCTGCTCAGCAAATCCCCATCCGACAAGTTTCTTTCTCAATAACTCACAAGTAGTGGTGTAAGGTGGTATCCCTTCATCAATCATCATCGCAAAATACTTGGAAGCTTCATCAAGTTTCCATCGCTTCTTACAAAATCCATGAACCATGACAGCATATGTTGACACTGAAGGGTAAAACCCTCTCTTTTCCATGGAATTCCAAACTTCCTCAACTCGATCAAACCTACCGATCCTGATTAGCATCTTAAGAAGCATATTATATGTATGATCATCAGGCAGGCACCTCCTCTTATCCATTCTCGACAATAAATTAAGTGCCCTATTTACTTCATTGCGATCACAATGGGAAGATAAAATAGTGTTGTAACTCCAGCTATCCGGTTCAGCCCCCTTCTGGATCATCTCATCTAGCATCTCATAAGCCTCATCTATCTTATCATTCTTGCGTAGTTTCTTGATGATAACATTGTATGTAAACACATTCGGCACAAGATTGTGTCTTTTCATCGAATCAAGGACCCCAAATGCCGAATGAAGATCATCCAAATCACAATAAGCCTGAATGAATATCGAGTAAGAATACGCATCAGGTTCAAGTCCCTTCTGCCTCATCCCTCTAAACAATTCATATGCTTCATCAACTTTCCCTCCTTTACACAAAGCATCCAAGTAACCATTCCATGCAAGCAAATCCAACTCAAAGCCTTGCTCAACCATTTCATCAAACACCCTCCGCGCTTCACCGGGCTCGCCAACATCACCCCAACCCTTCACCAAAATGGTGTAAGTCTTCATAGAAGGACTCAAACCACCATCTCGCTTAACTTTATCGAAAAGTTCCTGAGCATGTTTCACATGTTTCCTCCTACACAGCACATTCAAAAGATGATCAAGATCATCTACACAAGGCTTAATCCCAAAATCCACCATCCTATAGAACGCCCTCACGGCGTCACCGGGCAAGCCGGCTCGACTATAAGCCCTAAAAACAACCAAGAAAACCTCTCTACTAATCTCATAACACCCAGTCCTTCTCATCTCCGCCAAAAAGTCCCACAACAGAGGGAACTGTCTGCTGCTCCCTAAGATATCTACAAGAATGTGATAACTCTCTTTACTGTGTTGGAAACCCGGTATTTGCTGAGCCCAGATGAAGAACCTGTGAGCAGGGAATCCAAGATTTCTACACCTTTTCAAGACTTGCTCAACCAAGTTGGATGAAACGTTTGGGACAAATGGAGAAAGAGCTGACTCGATGTCGTGATGTGGGCTTCTGTGGTCGCTCAGAATGCGGGAGAGCTCGCCTACGAGGTCTTGAGAAGAAGAGCTTGAGTTTGGTTGCTGATTGGTCTGAATGTCTGGAAGTGACCGAGACGAGAAGTGCCTTATGTTATGGAGGATAGTTTGGATCGTTGTGGTGCGAAGATGACGAAAGAATGAAGAACGGGCTGTTAATATCGACGCCATTTTTTCCGGCTGAAGGAAAAAGGGTTCACAGAGGAATTTTATCGAACAGCTTCCAGGCAGTGCAAGTAAATGGAAAATTTGGTTTAACTTAAATTTCAACATTTAAGAACCCTGATTAGTGTGAAATCCCCCCTTAATCATTAAAGTAGTGCAGCTGAAATGTTGGTGTGCTTAGTAAGCCAATTCTCAAAATAAGAAAAAATAAAAAAAAAAGTGTTGCTGCAGTTGGAAGATAAAATAAAATAAAGTAAATTGTAAGAAAATAAAAACTGTGAAGAGAGGGCAGGGGCAAATTGGGTATTTAAAAAATAGAAACTTCGATTTTACTTTGTCGTTCCATCATCTTCTTTTTCCCCATTCCTCTTTCAGGACCAAAAGACCAGTCTCAGACTTTCATTGCAACAACACTGCTGTTGAATGAAAGTCTGATTTTTGAAAAAAAAAAATCCCTTTCAGATTACGATGATTCCAATCTCCTACACTGTTTAAAAAAACTTGGTCGATTTCATTTATAGCTTATGTAGGTCTCAAATTCAGCCCCAATTTGATCAACATCCAGAACTAAAAAGCTTCAAAAGTTATTCAAATTATGGCTGCTAAGGAAGAGGAATCTTCGCCACTGGTGCCTCCAGCTCCGATCCTCAAGCCATTGGAGATTGATCTTGAGGCGGGTCCCCCAGAGGAGCAAATCCAGTGCCGTATTTGCCTTGAAACTGACGGTATATATTAGTCTTCCCAAATTTGAGTTTTCTTATATTTAGAGCTTGGGTTTAGCGATTTTAGACTTATATCAGTATATGTTCATATTGTAAGTTTTGTTTGAGAATCATCTGAGCTAGTCTGTGACTGAGTAAAATGGAAATTGTTTATATTTACTTTACCTGTTGTATTGTACCATAGTGTTTCATCTGGATTTTTTTTGCTCACAATGTGATGATCATTTCAAATTGATACATTCACCTAAGAAGTTCTACACTGTAGCTATTTAAAGCGGGTAGTGCTATGTGCTTAGTGCTTAATGTAAATATGAGGTTCCATTCAATAAGAGATTAGTGAATCACGGTTTATGTGTTGTGCCTCTGGGACTTGTGTGACGTATTACGGATGTACTTGAGCATTTGTAATGGTATCGTGCATGCAATTGTTAAAACAGCGGAGTTACTTGACTCTCGAAGTTTATTTTCTTTTGCCAGGTAGGGATTTTATTGCACCCTGCAGGTGCAAAGGGACATCAAAATTTGTTCACAGGGATTGTTTAGACCATTGGCGTGCTGTGAAGGTGAGAGTTGGTTTCGTTTATTGGGGCTTTCCTTATCCTTTAGGTTTTCTGAGAACGAGATTTACTTGAATTGCTGCTCATTTATTAGTTTAGTAAACATTGGTTACAAACATTCAGTTTGGCAAATGGGTGTAAGTATGTAACAAGGAGAATTGCCTCTCATGTTTAATGATTTAATGTTACAGTATCATCTACCACTTTACTGGTCCATGGTTTATATTAATGCTGAGGGTCACAGCTGCAATTTCTTTTGTTTAGTAGTTGATAATGTGATGTTTGTCTTTGGTCAATGTTCTCTTAGTTTATACACAGTACAAGGACATAGATTTTATTTGTTTTCCGTTCATGCAGGAAGGGTTTGCCTTCTCTCATTGCACAACTTGCAAGGCTCCATATTATTTAAGGGTCCATGCTGTTGCTGACAGGAAATGGCGGACATTGAAGTTCCGGTTTTTCGTTACTAGAGATGTTATGTTTATCTTTTTCTCTGTACAACTGGTAGGTCATGGGAGTCGTACTTTTATTACACTGCATATCTTTCCCAGTATAAACATTGTGGTATTACTTAAGGACATACTTGAGAACGACGGGGTGCCATCTTTGGTACTTATGCAATCTCACTAACATAGCACACATTGCTTTTTACAGGTTATATCTTTATTAGCATATGGGGTATACCTTATTGATGGCCTCCAGAAATTTTGGCTTCGTCATTACTGGTCTTTTGAGAGCGGGATTAGTTTCTACTATATTACTGGTAAAACATTCTAGGCATCTGTCATGGAACATACTCATCTTGTATCCAGCAATATATTCTGTGTTTGAGATGTTTTAATATGGAGTAAGTCTTGATTTTCCTAAACAATAGGAAAATCAACACCTTATTAGTGTAAATTGTGGGAGTTTGCCAAACACTTGGGTACAAGAGGTATTGATTTTTCCTATGTTTAAGAAAATCTTGACTTTTACAAGAATTTTCCTTTAATATGTGACCTTTTCTCTTAAGCATTCTGCCTTGTATGCATGACTTGAACTTTCCATCCCAAAAAAATGAGCTCCTCTTTTCGCACATATTAAGAAAGTGCAGTTTAGCTATTTATGATTAGATGTACTAATTACCCCCTATTCATGTCTTCTTAATTCTTCTTAAATATGAGTAACTAATTGAACTTGGAAATGATGATGATGAATTGAAATCATATATGGTATAAAATGATGAGTAGCATATGAGCTCATTAGTCCAAAATACAAGTATGTATTGTATAAATGATGAATTGAGCTCATGTTTTGGAAAGGAAAAAAAAGTAAAAGAAAAAGCGAACTAATGAGTTCATCTGTTTGGGGCGGAGGGAGCCGCATAATTTAGAGAAGTCCACTTTTATGACAAAGTATTGCTAGTACTAGGAAAAAAAGGACCAATCCATATAGTTGGATTTCTTTTTATATTCGTTATAACAAATTAAAGATGTTGCCTGTATTGCGTTCATCGTTCCGTTCCATATGTATTGTTACTTGTAACAACAGTGTAGAGCTACACCTAGGACATGCTTTTCTCACGAGCTTAACTTGGTTATTTTGCTAACTACTTCATGAAAGTAATATGTAAAAAATATTGATTTTTCACAGGGGCATTGCTGTTTTTCGCATTACTCGGTTTATCGGGGTGCTTTATAACTTGTTATGACAGAAGAGTGCGGAACGATCTAGCTCAGCCATGCCGAGAATTGTGCCTTTGTTGTTGTCATCCTGGGTATAATATCTCCTCTATGCATCAATCATCTTTAATTATGCAAAATGGGAATTCAATCCTTGCCTCAATAGAATTACATGTTAAGCTGCTGTTCCATCACTTCCATGTTGGTGTTGGTCTGTGTGTTTCATTATAAGTTCGTTGTTTGTCTCTGATTTTTGTCTGAGAAATATAAGTTATTCGATCAATTTTTTGTCCCAAAGTATTTCTTGTTCCTTTGGCTTGTTAAATATGGATGTCAAGAACATGTCTTTAATAATTCCCTATGTGCTACTTTTGGCATGAATTTCATGTTTCTACCTGTCTGAGTATTTGTACTCTCCATCCTGAAACCATAGCATATTATCACACAATCAAATCTTTTATGTTTTTTTTTCTATTTAAAAAACTGATCATTTTTCGATTCCCAAACTCTTGAGTAGTGCCAGTTTTACACCTGCATTTCCAACACATCTATCCTGGTTGTATAAATTTGACACTATCTCCCATTCATTATTCGTGCAGCATGTGTGCTGATTGCCATTTGCCTGGCACACTTTGTATGTGGACGGATTGTACAACTTGCTTTGAGACTTGTGCTGGCGCAGCAGGGGAATGTGGCTGTCTAGGAGGTGCCGGTGAAGCCGGATTACCATTGTTGTTCATAATGGCTCTGGTCGTGCTTGGTTTATTTACCATAATTGGTATCTTTTACAGTGTGTTGGTGGCAACAATGGTCGGACAAAGGATTTGGCAGCGCCACTACCACATACTTGCTAAACGAATGCTAACAAAAGTAAGTCAGCATTATATATCTTGCTAAACATTTTTTAAGAAAATTCCTCCATATTCTTTGGTTTGCAACTTCCCCAGAATTTATTTTGACCGTAACTCTATGATCTCCTTCAGGAATATGTAGTTGAGGATGTTGATTGTGAGATGGATGGATCAGACTGGTCACCCCCAGTTCTACCACCTGAGCATGTTCAACAGCTGAAATCGCTTGGACTTCTGTGAATTCCCGAGCAGATGAAGAGGACTGCCATACATAATGACAGGGCCAACTCTGCACCATCTTAGGTTGGTATTTTAGTATACAAGATAGAAATTCGTGGTGAATCAAACTTTATTGCCAATTATGTTTATAATCTGAGATGTGAAGTTGTAAGTGTATTAGCTAATATAATTGCCATTTCTTATGGTGAAGGAATGATCGAAAAGTTTGAGCTAAGAAAATGACATTATAATCGCTCTTCATTATGCATGCATTGTTCGAGCTAAGCTCTCTCTCCGAGTCTTTATGATTAACATATCGGTTTGTAAATTTGTTGCTACTATTTGTTAAGCTGAACGTACTTTTGGAACTCTTAATTTTCAGTTCATCTGGACAGATTGATTCTCTAGTTTTTCTGTTGAGACTGATTCATTTCGCATCGCTATCCCAATTAAGTTGCTGCCTTGTCTTGCGTGGTACTAGGGACAAAGAGGTTTGTAAATTGTGCATGTAGTGGATTGTGATATCTACTCGTATAGTAACTAACATAAATACCAAGTGGTACAACAAAGATCAAGAGCCAATGAGACTCTCTAGTCATGAGTCATGGCTCACAACAAGAAGATATTGAGGGTTTCTTCGGCCATGAGCCCCCACACCCACCACGGGGATGGTTGAAATTTCCGATAGTGAGTGGTAGTTTGGTGTTGTTTCCAAAGAATATTCGGCATTGGACTGTCTATATGCATCTGTTAGTGATTATTGAAAGAGGGAAGTAGATAATAACCGTTTTACGTGAAAGTATGTAAAACCGTAGATGGAAATGTGTCGAATTAGAGAAAATAGATAGACATCCTGTTCGGCAAAGGGATTTCCCCAGGGAATAGTGGATGCTGGATGGCGGACTTCGGCTCATAAAATTCTTTCTGACATAGTCAGTCAGAGACTCAGAGTCAGTCAGTGTGGCCCTAGCTGCCATGGGCCATGGCTCGTGTCGGTCAAGGCCTCATCAATGCCCCCATCCCTCTCCAATCTCCATCCCTTACCTACATGTTTTGATACTTGTTGCGGTCTTACACAAGTTGCAACTTTTTTCTTCCATCAACACTACAATGCATATACTATCGATATTTTACTTTACTACTACGATTATAACACAGTAATACTTTTCGAATAATAATCTAATAGTACTAGAAATCTTAAAGCAAGTACCCTACCTATAACATTGGAGATCTATTTTACGGTTAAATTGGTCTCGAAATCCCACAAAATGAAAGTGTTTAACGGTCCACCCCTATCGTTAAATAAATCGAGTATTCAATATGCATAGTTATCGCTTAGTTTAAGTATGCCAATAAGCCAATATATGTATTCTCTAGTTGCCAATAATGCAGTGATTGATTGGTTCATTGTATTCCAAGGAACGGACACTAGATATGGACACTATTATACTAGTCAATATATATCCAATATCCTAAACCTTAGCTCATGTCTACTTCATGTTTTCACTCTAGTATATAAGTAGCACTAGTTTCTCTTGAAGCATGGTGTATTAATACAACATGTCAATAATATCCAAAACCTTGGCTCATGTCTACTCCATCATCATGCTAAGCTTCACTACTCCCCTCTTCAAACTCATCATACTCATCTACCACCACACCGCAACCATCGACCACCAGCCGATAACCACCACCACCGGGAAGTTCCTCCAACTCGTGGAGGAAAATCATCCGGCCAGTCGTTACCAACATGGAGAACTAGAGATAGAATGCTCCCAATGTGTAGTGTGCTTGTCACACTATGAGGATGGAGATGAAATTAGGAAATTGAAGTGTAAGCATGTGTTTCACAAGGAGTGCCTCGACACGTGGTTGCGGCGAGATGGCTACACATGTCCACTCTGCCGGAGCTCGATGCTGCCGGAGGAGGCGGTGGTTAATCGTAGGGATTATCTCTTTGATGAGTATATTGAGGAGAGTCATGATCTCATTTTCTTGGCTTATTATGTTGCATGGTAGGTTTTTTTCTTTTTTTTTTTTTTCTTCTTTTTTTTCTTTTTAAATTTAGTGTAAGATTTTATCATCATGTCCATTCCTGAAACTGAAGTAAATATATAAATTTAGTAATCTTGGAAATGAAGGAACTTTGCCGGCAGCAATGATATGATCATAATTATCCCGTCCAAGAGTGAGTAGGTGTACGGTGTACCTGTAAATGTAAAAATTAGTTAGGCTGCGTTTAACAAAACATTCTGAATTAAAACTGAAGTTAGTGAAGTGAAATGGAATTGATTTAAAATTAATTGTTACGATGATGGATAATAGTAAATTAGTAATACTCGGTCTTAAGTAGGGTTGAGCATCGGTCCAGAACCGGCCCGAACCGGACCGGAACCGGTTTTGGACCTGAACCGGAATTGATGATTTATGGGGACCGAAAACCGGACCGTAATTGATACGGTCCGGTTCCGGTCCCAACCGATTTATTACGGTTCGGTCCGGTCTTAACCGGAATTGGACCGTATTTATTAAATTCCGAAGAACCATAAAATATATTTAATTTTGTAAACGATTTTACTATTGCTTACTTGCTTATAAACATCCAAAATTTTAGATCTACATAAGAAAAACAAGAATAAAAGTTTAACAATTACAAACCCAACACCATCCGTGCATACATAAATAAATAATGCACACAACCGGTGTCTCAACTCTCAACTGTTTATTTGCCCAGGCGTCGTACCTTTCATATGGTAATACAGATAGAGGAAATAACATTCTATTGATTTACTAAGCGACATTTCTAGTACTATAGGAACTTAAAGTTGAGAACTTGTACATGGCATTGATGGTGCTATTTGGTAAATTAGCAATTTGTTCGTATCTTGTATTTGAAGTTCAGAAAATTAGGAACAATACATATGCGTGTTGTTGTTTTCACTACTTTTCTCATTTTTTATTCAGTATATCTAACACCCAATGTTGAAGTATGGCCTAGTCTTAAGTAACAATCAGAGTACCTAAATTGGACATAGTGTTATTGTAAAGTACTTAAATTGGACGGTGTCATTCTAAAGTACCTAAATTGGCGAGGTACCATTCTACAGTACCAAAAAAAAAATTCCCCCCCCCCCCACACTTTTTCACAAGTCATAGAGTCATAAGACTCATAACATATCAAAATTAAATTACATTGTTACCGGGGGTGTTGCGATTTTCTATAGTCAGTTAAGGTGTCGTCCTCACTAACGTTAGGTATGGTGTTGTCGTGCCGATGCATGATACATGGTGTCGCTCTCCATCGCACTACCATTGCGAGATACATAGTGCGACAAGTAGGAGCTCAACAAATAATGACCATCAAATCATTAATCTAGTTTTGATGAAGTCACAGGAGTAAGAGGTCAACAAATCATGTTCATGTTGTTAAAGTTGATGATCATGTTCGTTTGGGAGAGTGTCGAAACCTGAAGTCCCCAACACTAATAGATAGAAGATGTTGAACTCAAATTGTATCGTTAACATGAGATGAATAAGAGAGAGGGTACTAATACTAAGAGAATATAGAATATTCATTTGAGAGAAAAGCAATGGAGAGATACAATACTGAAGTGGTATGATGAGCTCAACGACAATGATGCTCCCGGTGCAACGATAAATCCGAATGTTGATGCTCTGATGGTTGATGATGGTCCTGGTATGATGAATCCGAGTGTTCCTGCTTCCCTCACGGTGATGTTTTGCATATCTGTGTTGATCTGATAAATCAAATATTTGAAGATATATTTATCTACAAGCAGTACTATGAATTGTTCGCGAAAGTGTTAAAGATTGATGTCGGCGAAGGTATTGTTTCCTGAATGTATATGATAATGATGAATGATTTTACGAATTCATCTACGTTAGGCGCATCTAATTAGGTGAACATTAGTATTTTTTCTTGTAGAACTCCGGGGGCAACGGAAACTTTTCTAAGGGGCTCTTCCTTAATGCAAGATATTTTTTTTGTCTTTATTTTATCATTCGCTCGAGAGTGTAATAATCTTTTTTTAGTAGCGGTCCCATTCCATTCTCCTTAAACCTTTCCCTTCTGAGTGAAAAAGTCTGGAAGGCTTTGTTTGCCTCGTTAGTTCATGGTATCCTATTTCTATGGGGGATTAGACTCTGGTGATCTTGGAATTATTTCTTTGACTATTTTTCCGATCTTCCTCCCGCTCCTTTATTCGATTTCCTTTTCCTTTTTGTAACAGCCAAAATTCTTTAAAAGGACCGAACGGACCGAAGTCGTAAAAAGAAAAAAAAAAGTTGAAAATTAAAGCAAATCCATCCAACTATATTTTGCATGCATCCCACACCACGGTTTGATCCTTATATTTGTTGGTTGTGTTTGATTTTTTTTATAATAAATGTGAAGTATATACTACTACTGTAGTAGGAGTAATATTTTGTGAAATGTATTATTGCAATTGCCCAATTAGCTGAGCTCTTTATGATCTTTTGGAGAGCTCTAATCGTCGTTTTTAGGTTGTGGGTCGGAAAATTTGTTGATGGCCACCATTCTATTTGCTGCCTTGACCCCTTAATTTGGTGATGAAATGGATTCATGAAATAGATAGAGATAGTAGTTGACTTGCTAGTGTTTATTGGAATCCATGTGGATAGCTATATATTATAATCATACTCCATAATCATAGGATGGTTGACTTTTCTTTAATCTAAACCATCTACTCCCTCCTTCCGCCCGGTAGAAATTACTCACTTTAACTTTTTTCGATCAACAGTTTTTAACTTTCACTCCCGATTACTCTTATATTATAATATTAAAATATTTAACAAAATTATATTATGAAAATATAGACCTTAAATTTTTATAATATGATTTTTTT
>JAQRGC012307438.1:0-17610 GCA_028659135.1 Plantago lanceolata | reverse complement strand
CTTGATTTTTGTTTTTTTTTAACATTTTGATCCGTTTAAAGTCGTGTTTGTTTGGTGCTGCTAGAGTTTTTGTTTTCAATTTTGGCCTTGATTGACTGAATTCAACTGTTTCTTTTGTTTATAGATCTTTCGAGTTTATGTTTGTGTTAATCATTTCTAAGTTGATTTTGTTCTGTTAAAGTCAAATTGTGGAACTGTAGTTGGATTTTACTAATTCTTTAGACTTGTGCTGAAATGTTTCTGAGTTTATGGTTAATTAAGTTGAATGTGAGGGTGTAAGGTGAATTCTTGTCAAGTTTATAGCTTTGCATACAAGCGCAAATTTAGCAAATAAATCGTAAAGCGAGTAACAACAAGATAAGTTACTAAATCTTTGGGCTTATGTAAAAGGTTTTCGTCGACTCGTTTTGTAATTGAATCGGAGTCGTGAAGGTAGTCGTTTGTAATTAAGTGTATGCATCTATTTGGCTGTGTGGTCGAGTTTATAGCTTTGCATACAAGAGCAAATTTAGTAAGTACTAATTGGTAAAGTGAGTGACAAAAACGATAAGTTACTAAATCTTTGGGCTTATGTAAATGGTTTTCGTCTACTCGTTTTGTAATTGAATTGGAGTCGTGAAGGTAGTCGTTTCGTAATTAACTGTATGCATCTATTTGGCTGTGTGGTTGATTCTTAATGCGATTTTGTCCACCAAGTACTAGATTGACCCAGATTAACATAGCTCAGCCAGCACGTATTAAACTGGCCCAGAAAGGAATCCATTTGCAACATTAAGGCTTATTAATTGCATTTGTTTGAAAACGTAATATCGATATTTCTAAATGTGTCTAAATGATGTGCCATCGTGATTATTTTCTCACCCGACAGTAATCGATTTGATTTGGCATTAAACTACTCGTGCAGAGCTGCAACCTGTGTGGGATTATAAATATTTTCTATTTTTCAGGGAGTACTTATGTTAAAGTTTCGATTTTTTGTTAAATGTGTATAATCTTAATTCATAATCTTCTTCATGCTCATTTCTGTAGTTAGTTCAATGTCAACATTCTATTGTAACCAGAAGAGTTCAAATGTGAAAAACGGGTAATTGGGGCCTCCATGGCCGTAATTTTTCATTAGGTAGCTGTTACCCTGAGCTTGTTAGCTCTTCTTTGTTTGTCTATTGGGTATTGAATGTAACATTACTTGAACTGGTATCTCTGGTTATAATATATGATATTGTAGTTGTTCATCTATTTCTCCATCTTGCAGATATACCAACCTGTAGAATTATTCAGTATGGAGATGGATGCCCCTAATGAGATGATGAACGAGCTTGTCCCTGTGGCTGAAGAACCACACCCAATGGATTCACAGCATATTGACTCGGAGATGCAACTAGACATCTTAGAAACGCAAGCAGACCATGAAGAGATGCAACCGAACCATACAGAGACGCTACCTGATGATTCAGAGCAACTCCCCAAGCGCCGCAAAAAGAAGTCAATAGTGTGGGAGCATTTCACTATTGAAAATGTTGGTGGTGGATGCAGAAGGGCGTGCTGTAAGAATTGCAAACAGTCATTTGCATACAGCACCGGTTCTAAAGTAGCTGGTACTAGTCACCTCAAACGTCACATTGCTAAGGGAACTTGCCCTGTTGTTTTGCATAGTCAGGAGAGTAATGCGCTGGGCACCTATAGCGCACCTCCAAAGATGGGCTCTGCTCATTCTGGCCAAAGGCGGCGCTACCAACGAACAGCAGGTGTACCTTACATATCCTTTGAGGCAGAAAAGTGTCGCCAAGAGATATCGAATATGATTATTATGCATGAATACCCGCTTCACATGGTTGAAGACCCAGGTTTTGTGGCGTTTGTTCAGAATTTGCAGCCTCGGTTTGATATGGTTAGCTTTAATGCTCTCCAAGGCGATATTGTGGGGTTCTATTTGGCGGAGAAGAATAACATACAGAAAGTAATCGACGGTATGCCTGGGCGAATCTGCCTGACATTGGATTTATGGTCTTCCTCCCGTACCATCGGCTATGTATTTGTGACGGGGCAGTTCATCGATAGCGATTGGAAAATTCACCGGAAACTTCTAAATGTAATCATGGAACCATATCCAGATTCTGATGGTGCTTTTAGCCATTCTGTTGCTGCCTGCCTTTCAGATTGGAGTATGGATGGGAAATTATTTTCTGTAACAATCAATCAACCTTTGAGTGATACAGCTATTGAAAATCTCCGAGCACTTCTCTCTGTCAAGAACCCGTTGATGCTTAGTGGCCAGTTGTTGCTCGGGAATTGCCTTGCTCGTTCTCTTAGTGGAATTGTCCAGAGTGCTTTGACTTCGGTGCAAGACATAGTGAAGAAGGTGAGAGATAGTGTTAAGTACGTAAAGACTTCAGAGTCCCGTGAAGAAAAGTTTCTCGAGCTTAAGCTGCATCTTCAAGTTCCAAGTTCCAGGAGTCTCTTTATTGATGACCAAACTCGGTGGAACACAACATATGAAATGTTGTTGGCTGCCTCGGAATCGAAGGAGGTCTTTTCTTGCTTAGATACTACTGACCCTGATTACAAAGGTGGACCTTCAGATGAAGATTGGACACAGGTAGAGGTTCTGTGTACTTACTTGAAACCATTGTTTGACACAGCATGTCTTCTTACAACAGCCACTACACCAACGACCAACACATTTTTCCATGAAGCATGGAAGATTCAGTTGGAATTGGCACGTGCTGTAGCAAATGAAGATCCGTTTGTTTCTTCCCTTGCAAAGTTGATGCAAGAGGAGTTTGACAAGTACTGGAAGAGTTGCTGCTTTGTTCTGGCCATTGCGGTGGTTATGGATCCCCGGTTCAAGATGAAGCTTGTTGAGTTCAGTTTCTCGAAAATATATGGAGAAGAGTCTACCTCATACGTAAAGATTGTTGACGAGGGGATCCATGAGCTTTTCAATGAATATGTGACACTTCCTTTACCTCTAACTCCCCCATATGCTGAAGAAGCAAATGGAACTACAGTGAAGCAAGAGAAACCTGAAGGAATGGGAGTTTCAAGCAATGGACTTGGGCTGACTGATTTTGACATGTATATGATGGAGACAACAAGCCAACTCGAAAGGTCTGAGCTGGACCAGTATCTGGAGGAATCGCTATTGCCTCGTGTGCATGAATTTGATGTGATAGGGTGGTGGAAGCTTAACCGGATTAAGTACCCGACTCTGTCGAAGATGGCTCGCGATATCTTGTCGATTCCAGTTTGTACACTCTCTGCAGCATCGGTTTTTGATAATGTGCGCAAGGAGATGGATTCATACAGGTGTGATTTGCGACCTGAGACTGTGGAGGCACTCATCTGTGCTAAGGATTGGCTTCAGTCGAAAAAGGAAGAGACCCCAGCTCCCCCTGTGAAGATGGAGGTGCCTATTTGATATGCAAGGATTTGTCTTAATTACAGGTAGAGAGACATGTTGCATTCTTTTAGGTCTTTGTTGCTTGTTCTCAGATTTGAATGTTTGTTTGAATGTACAATAACTCAAATATTCCCTAGATGGAATTCTCTGTTGTAGATGTAGTTTTTTGTCTAGTCTCTAGATGGAGTATTTAATTTCTTAGATGGTTATGGCCTGCGTTATTTCGTTCTGAGTTATGACAATTGAATCGGGTTATAGTGAAGATACATTGTGACATGTGAGTTTGTGTTTGATAGTGGTTACTGGTTAGCGTGTAGTTTAGAAACTTTCTGGTACTAAAAGTCCTTGTTTAATTAGAAATTAGAATTAGCCTTCATGTATAATTAGCTTCCTTATACTATACAACTCCATTCAATTCGCCCATATGAAATTCATATGTTTACTTAGATTTTATACTACGTTTTAGTTTCAATTTAGTCGAAGAGAATAGAACCCGGATGATTGTTTGAGGTTGTGGCAAATGCCTCAACTAGAAGCATGTTCCGGTGAGTCGTACACTATACTGCACCCTCCTCTCTCATTTTATCCTGCGCCATAATTCCCATATTTCCATACCATGTTGAGCGTCGTCACTTTTACCTGGTCCTAATGACTTTGAATAGGCTTTGGAAAAGTTGTGATTTTCCTATTTTAATCAACGTTACATGGGTACAAACTAGGTGAACATTTAGGGTGGAATGGTGGATGGATATTGATTTTCTTATCATTTGAAAAAAATTCATTAATATATCAAGAATTTCAAATCATATTTTGCGAAGACGAATACCTATTGTAGCACCTTGGATGATCCACATTTCAGGCACAGCGCACAGGCATCACATCAATAAGCATATTGAACTACCCTTATTTTTTAGAAAAGGCAAAATTTTTATTTCTTCACAGAAGGAATTACACAAATACATACATACAATGAGATGCGCGAGCAATGCATAGTCTTTCTTCCAAATCAACACACGACTCATACAATATTAGCATGGACAAACCTCTAAATCATTATGTCTGTAGCATATCTTAACCTCTAAACCCTTATAGATACTAGACATCAATGACATTTTTCTTTCCTCGTATTGAACTCATAAAAAATAAATGACTCCGCGCGATTTAACCATGTTGATCACACAACATTCAACCACATCCGCTTAATTTTATTTTTTTAAATAAATCAACGATTAAAATCCACCTAAACCACCGAAACGACCTCTACAAGTAGGAAAAAAAACATATAGGAGTATAAAAATATCGACAAAATACGTTAATAGGTCGGTAAATTCTCTTTTTTTTAGTGATTAGAACGCAAAGTCTTGTAGGAGATGGTTTACATTTTAACTTAAAGGTAAATGGTAATATATCATAAAAATACAGATGTTATCAAGTAAAACTGTCTATCTTGTTAATATAAGGAAAAAACATTACTTTCCACTCAAACATTTTTCAAGTTTTTAAAAGTGCACTTAAACCTTTATTTTATTTCAAATTGCACAAACTTGTAACGGTGTTAAGTTTTTTATTAAGGGCGCATTTTTAAAAAACCGTAAAAGGTCGGAGTCCAAGACAAAACTTTCTACCGATAGATGGTGAAAGCTTTCTAAAAATTTTCTAGTATATGATTTCGAAGTAATTTGTAACCGTTAAATGGTCAACAAAACCAAACGAGAAACATTTTGCCGGATGGATAGAGTACTTATTCATATAAAAAAACACCCATAGATTTAATTAAATACACTATGCGCTCGTTAATAACACCGTTTATATTTCGTGTAGACCGTCTTCTAAGAGAAACAACTATAATATAACCTAGTATCACGAGCTTGGAATTTTGGTCTGTCATGACTATATTGTCCATGGTAATTTGCGATGAAATCAAAATGATATAAACGTGTCAGACCATGCCTTATGTCCTCGTTATGTCTCGACTCTCATAAGCGCATTAATTGTAACACCCTCGTTATGTATCGACTCTCATAGTCATAAGCGCATGAATTGTAACACCCTTGTTATGTCTCGACTCTCATATTCCGTTAATCATACTAATTGTAACGCCCATGTTAAGTCTCAACTCTCATATTCAGTTAAGAACACTAATTGTAACGCCCTCGTCAAGTCTCGACTCTCATAAGCACACTATTAATCATAACGCCCTCGTCAAGTCTCGACTCTCATAAGCACACTATTAATTGTAACGCCCTCGTCAAGTCTCGACTCTCATAAGCACATTCGTTGTAATGCGCTCGTTAAGTTTCGAATCTCATAAGCACATTAATTGTAACACCAACCTATTTTCGTGAGAAAATTATTTTTAAAAAATATTTTAACTCTTGCAATTCGTAATAAGTTCGAGCAACTACGACCTCGTGGGCTACACGTGGTGAATCTGGGCTAGACCAAAAGTCACGCACTAAAACACCTCAGAATTTCACATAGTAACGGATGCGGGATGGACCTGAGAGTCCATATCCAATTGACTTTAATTAGGTAAACGGTTCCGTTACTCCGCCCAATTAATAATAAGAATGACAAATCAAACCAAACCAAAAACAATTCTGGTCCAATAGGGTTTTTAAGCCCAATCCTATTTTCTCTCTCCCCTCCAAACCCTAGATCTGGGAGCTGCAAATCGTCGATTCATCGGAAAAAGGTAATATTTCACCGACGTATCTCTGCAGTCCTTGTAATTTTCGCTATGATGAGCTTTTTCCGGTTGATTTTTGTGACGTTTGAATTTTCCGGCGTGTTTTCTCCGATTTGGTTGTCTTAATTCATCTTCAATTGATGCCAATTGATTCTATGTTCTATGTGTCTTGTTGATTATCGATTCGCTTTGTTAATTTTGTAAGGTTTAGTAATAAATTGTGTTTTTTCTGTGTGATTTGTCTCTGTTTGTAATCATCGTAGCTTTCCAGATTATAGTTTTGTAATGATGTTGATTTGAATCTGTAGAAACCATGGAGGCAATTTGCAATTTCTAGGTTTTCGTAATCGTATGAATATATGCTTAAAAGTTAAAAGCCCATGGATGAATATGTGTTCATGTTTGTATGATTTGAGATCGTTTTACAGTTTATACAGACTCTGTTTTTTGGACGGTGTCCAGTGGGTATGTTATTAGGTGTTGTTCTGGGCTGGAGGTGATCGTAGATAATTATAAAGCAGGCCAACTATTATTATATATACCCGGGTTAAAATATACGTAAAAACTCAAATATTTTGTTTTTTAAAAAAGAAATAAATTGAAGTGATAAGTCATCTGAAATTATGGTGGCCACTGGCCTAAGTTCTGAATTGGGCAATGGATTCTGGGCTCTACTAATTTGGGTGTGGCCCAATTAACAATTATATGGTCCTTATAGGCTGTAGCACCTGGTAGAGTTGCAGTATCAACTCTACTGAGAGGTTAACGTTTAACTGTTAACAGAGTATTGTGCTTTGCTCGTCCGTAATAGCAATAACACATTGAACCATTAAGCAAATTGAAATGAAGAAATTCAGTACTGCATTAATTATCTTATGATGTTTCGTAAAAAGAGCATACATGCTCATTTTCACAGTTGATTGGTTTTCATGTTTTTAGTGATTTTTTAAACTGCAGTAGTTCATGTACTTTCTCACTCCGTGCAGCAATACCTCATTTGACTTAGTGCTCTCAAGATGGAGTTGGATGAAGACGAATTAAACCGAATGCTGGAACAAGTGGATCACGTTCTTATTCCGGTGGAAACCGAAATGCAGCCGCTTGACGCACAAATACAAATTGAAATGTTGGAAACTCAACAAAATGATACTCAGACACCACCTGAAGATGCAGAAGATCAACCCACAAAGCGTCGCAAAAAGTCAACGGTCTGGGAACATTTCACTATTGAGCATGTTGGTGAGGGATGTAGGAAGGCATTCTGTAAACAGTGCAATAAGTCATATGCTTATAGCACCGGATCTAAGGTATCCGGCACAAGTCATCTCAAACGGCACATTGCCAAGGGAGCTTGTCCCACAGTTTTGCTGAATCATCAGGAGAATAATCAGATGGCCCTCACAAATTCATCTCCAAAGGTGGTCTCTACCCAACCACGCCAACCTAAACGGCGCTTCCACCAAAACGCAAGTGTACCTTACATTGATGCTGAGAAGTGTCGCCGGGAGATTTTAAGGATGATTGTTATGCACGATTACCCGCTTCACATTGTTGAGCACCCAGGTTTTGTGGCATTTGTTCAGAATTTGCAGCCTCGGTTCGATATGGTGAGCTTTGACGCCATACAGGGAGATTGCCTGGCAATTTATCTACAGGAGAAGGCGGTCATACAGAACATGATTGGGCTTATACCAGGTCGAATCTGCCTAACTCTGGACTTGTGGTCTTCATCCCGTACTACTGGCTATGTGTTTATAAGAGGGCAGTTCATTGATAGCGATTGGAAAATTCACCAGAAGCTTCTAAATGTTATTATGGAACCATATCCAGAGTCTGACACTGCTTTTAGCCATTCTATTGCTGCTTGCCTTTCAGATTGGAGCATGGATGGGAGATTATTTTCTGTAACGATCAATCAACCTCTGAGTGAACCAGCTGTTGAGAATCTCCGTGCTCTTCTCTCTGTCAGGAACCCTTTGATGCTTAAAGGTCAGTTGCTGGTTGGTAATTGCCTTGCCCGTTCTCTCAGTGGAATTGTCCAGAGTGTTTTGACTTCGACGGGAGACTTGGTGAAGAAAGTGAGAGACAGTGTCAAGTACGTGAAAACTTCTGAGTCACGTGAAGAAAAGTTTCTCGAGCTTAAGCATCACCTTCAAGTACCAAGTTCCAAGAGTCTCTTAATTGATGACCTAACTCGGTGGGACACAACATATGAAATGTTGTTGGCTGCCTCGGAATTAAAAGAAGTCTTTGACTGCTTGGATACCTCTGACCCTGATTACGCAGGCGGCCCTTCGGCAGATGACTGGAAGCAAGTAGATAGCCTATGTACTCAGCTGAAACCACTCTTTGACATTGCCAATCATCTTACGAGCTCCAGCACCAAAACAACCAACACTTTTTTCCATGAAGCATGGAAGATTCAGTTGGAATTGGCACGTGCAACTACTGATGTAGACCCGTTCATCTCCTCCATCGCACAGTTGATGCAAGAGGAATTTGACAAGTATTGGAAGAGTTGCTGTTATATTCTAGCAATTGCTGTAGTTATGGATCCCCGGTTCAAAATGAAGCTTGTAGAGTTCAGCTTTTCAAAAATATATGGAGAAGAGGCTGCCACCCATGTGAAAATTGTAGATGAGGGAATCCATGAGCTATTCGAGGACTATATAGCTCTTCCTTTGCCTTCAAGTCCAGCAAATGCAGAAGAAGCAAATGGAACTATGGTTAAACAAGAGTATCATGAAGGAATGGAAAATGGACATGGGCTTATGGATTTTGATGTCTATATCAAGAAGACTACAAGCCAGCTTGCGAGGTCTGAGTTAGACCAGTATCTGGGGGAATCACTTCTGCCCCGTGTACAAGAACTTGATGTGATCGGGTGGTGGAAGATGAATGGAGTGCATGAGAAGTACCCGACGCTGTCAAAGATGGCTCGTGATATCTTGTCGATTCCAGTTTGCACTGTCCCTGCTGGGTCAGTGTTTGATACGGTTCGTAAGGAGATGGATAGCTACAAGTGTGAGCTGCGACCTGAAACTGCAGAGGCTCTTATCTGCGCAAAGGATTGGTGGCTCGAGGCACAGAGAGTAGAAAGACCATTTCCGGTGGTGAAGATGGAATTGCCAATTTAATATTACAGCTTACAACATACATTCTTTTTTTGTCTTTTTTTTGCGTGATCTATAAGACTTGATCATTTGATATTACAAAGAACTGATACAATTTGTAGGTTAAATCCTGTTAGAGCTACTTTACTGTGTTTTTGGCGCAGTTCAAAGATTTTCTTCCGGGAAGTTCTGTTTTTCTTTGGGTAGTTCAATTTTCAGTTGTTTTTATTTCAATTTAAATTTGCAATAACTCTTGGTTGAATTGAACACAGTAAATTTGTTAAAATTTTCAAAAAATGTATTAAAACTTTTAGCGTAGCATGTCCTAAAACTTCCAATATCCGCTTTAAAATCCAATTTTCCTTTTTATTCAGGAAAGTTTTAACTTTTACAAGAATTTGGCTTAATGATATGGTGAAATCTGACCTCTAGTTCTGTCGAGTTTTGGAAAAGGCGCAATTATCTCGTGAATGAACCGACCCTTGATTGGCCATCTGAAACAACCAAAGACATAATCATGAGTTTTTCACATAACTATGACCAGTAACAACCGAACATGATTAGCCTTTTTTAGGCCAGCTATAATCGTCCGTATATCCTAGCATCATGGATTGTGAAACTTGTATATCTCTGAAGATGGAATTCACTCTTGACCAGTTTGGGAATCAGGAGCTCTTTTCAGAATCAGAGATATTCGGCACAGAAGGTGAACTGCGCATTGAAGAGTTAGTAAATGAGCTAAGTAAGGATCAGTTACCTCTCAACAGGCCAGAAGCGCAGCCCGAAGAACAGCCAAATGAACATCTTGTAAAGTATCGCAAGACCAAGTCTGTCATCTGGAGTTTGTCATCTGGAACCACTTCCATATCGTGGACGACGATGGTGAGGGACGCAGAAAGGCCATCTGTAATCAATGCAACGAGTCGTATTCTTTTATTACTGGGACGATGGATTGTGGCACAAGAAATCTCAAACGTCACCTTGAGATTGATAGTTGCGTTCCAGTTTTGGCTAAGTAGTCTCCAGATATGCGCCCAGCTCAATCCCGCCCACCGAGGAGGAGTTTGCGCCCAACTCAATCTAGCCCACCAAGGAGGCGTTTTCTCCCAACCGCAAGTGTACCTGCCATTTCCTTTAATGCTGACAGGTGTCGCAGCAATATTTCCAGGATGGTTGCTATGCATGATTACCCCCCTTCACATTGTCGAGCAGCCCGGGTTTGTGGAATTGGCTAAGAAGCTTGAACCACAATTTGATATGGTTACCGTCAACACTGTTGAAGCAGACTGTTTGGTGACCTACACACGGGAAAAGCAGAAAATAAAGAAAATTACCGACAGTATGCCAGGGCGAATCTGCTTGACTCTGGACTTGTGGTCGTCTTCTCGGACAATTGGTTACATATTTGTGACAGGACAGTTCGTTGATAGCGATGGAAAAATCCAGCAGAAGCTTATGAATGTGATTATGGATCCGTATCCAGATTTAGATTCTGCCTTGAGCCGTTCTGTCTTCTGTGGCTGTTTGTGTCTCGGATTGGGGCATAGATGGCAAGTTGTTCTCTGTAACAGTCAATCAACCACTTGATGCTGCTGCTGCGAACAATATTAGAGCTTTTATGTCTATGAAAGGTCTTAACGGCCCGTTGTTGGTGGGGAGTTGTCTTGCGCATGCTCTTTGTAACACATTCCAAGCTGCATTGGCGCTGATACATGGCTTAGTAAAGAAAGTAAGAGACTGCGTCAAGTATGTGAAAACTTCAGAGTCATACGATGAAAAATTTATTGCGCTGAAACAGCAACTCCAAGCACTTAGTTCCAAGAGTGTGTCTATTGATGACCAGACTCGCTGGAACACAACGTACGAGATGTTACTTGCTGCTTCAGAACTGAAGCTAGTGTTCTATCGCATGGATACTGTGTATCCTGATTACAAAGGCAACCTTTCAGCAGTAGACTGGGAGCAGATAGAGATTCTATGTTCTTATCTGAAACCGCAGTGTGAACCAGTCAAACGATCAACATGTTTTTTCCACGAAGCATGTGATACTCGGGTTAAATTTGCTCGTGCTGTTGCAGCAAGTGGAAATCCATTTGAGAGTGGATTGGCCAGGTCCATGCAAGAGGAATTTGGCAAGTACTGGAATAGCTGCTGCTATATTTTAGCAATTGCTGCAGTTATGGATCCCCGGTTTAAACTGAAGATCGTTGAATTCAGTTTCTTGAAACTATATAGAGAAGAAACTGCTGCTAAATATGTTAAAATCATCAACAAAGGCTATTCCGTGAATATGCAACACTTTCTAGGCCTCCATTTGCGAATGGATTGCCAGCTGCAACATATCATCTTGAGGGCTCTGATGCTTATACTGAAGGGAGTACGAGCAGCCAGGCTTCAATAACTGAATTAGACCAGTATCTATAGGAGAGAGTCCATCCTCGGGTGCATGCTTTTGATGTTATAGGGTGGTGGGAGGAAAACAGGATCAAGTATCCGACTGTCTCGAGGATGGCTCATGATATATTGTCAATCCCAGTTGTACTGTTCCTGCATCGTCTCTGTTTGATACAAAGCCGAAGAAGATGTATAGTTGCAGGAGTGAACTGCGGCCTGAGACCGTTAAGGCTCTTTTTTGTGTTAAGGATTGGCTTCAGCAAAGGCGGTAGAGGAAGTAGAAAGCCAGGAGGATGCAGTGCCTATTTAGTGTTTTGTTTTGCTTCCTTTAACTGGTTTTTGAGCTGCATTGTTGATTGTTGTAACATTTCTGGCTCTCTGCACATATTTATCAGCTTGTTGTTTATTTATGTATCTGTAGTCCATTTGGTGACTGGATGTGAAATCTAAGTTGTTGTATATTTCTTACTGAAATAGCAAAATGTCCAAAGCAAGATCATATGATTCGTGGATTGTCTGGATCGGAACAGAAATGTGATACGCTGTACGCAGTTCTTTTGTATGGACTAACTTTTAACCTCTTATAGTATATTTCTGTAGTATATTCACAAGATTTAGCGAAGCAATCTGAGAGAATCGGATGCACAAAATTAACCGCATTACGAAATTTGTGCTCCGGAACACGAATCGCAGGAGGTAAGATCTCATGTGAGGCTATTTTAACACAGCAAAATGGTATCTTTATTTCATTGCTCACCTGAAATAAACAGACATTTCAATCACTGACAACAAACTTATCCATTACACACCAATCACTTTATCCTAATAAGCCCCCTAGCAGAAATGGGATACAAGTTATTGTGCAAATATAGTAACTTTCAGTACCCCTGCCATAAACTTCAACAGCTCTGCTAGGCAAATTTATCATGGTTTGCTCAGAAACCTAGTGTTTAAATCATGAATGATGATGAATCTATAACTCAATCTCCACAAAATGAATTTTCTGATCGCCTGACGGCATCTCGAGCAAGTTCAATGTCACCAAGCCAGAGAACGAATCGTATTCAAACTTGACAGCAGATGATCCCACAGTGCACTTTCTGGGTTTAGTCGACGAATAAGCACCAAAACGTCCACATCCCTTTACTTCCAAAGAGATGACTGCTACAGCCTCTGAACTCAAATTCGCCACAAAAACATCGTTGCCGTTCTCAAACTCGATCAATTTTGCACCACCCTTCACATTGTATTTGAGCCCTTCTATGGCTCCCCCGGCGTTGAACATGTCAATGAGCCCGAATGGGGCGAAACTGAACCCGAGCGCCAATGCCTTGATAGGCGTAATTGTGTAAATCTCATGCTCAAGGACCTTGAGTGATACTGGCATGGCAACATTGAATGGGAGGGTGATCAGCTCACCGTTAGAGTGAGAATACATGGCAACTGTTCCATTCCATTTGGAGTCGAGGGCAATATCGGAGATCTGATGGACATCGCGCCCTCTGATGTAGCCGGTTATTGCCTTGGAATCAGTTTGATGGAACATGTTCTTTCGCTCGACACTGTTCCATGCCGCACCTTGGCAGTTGTATACTCCTAATACTCCAGTGTACTTGTTCATGTTCCAAATCTTCAACAGGCTGAAAATATAGAAATATATGTCAAATTTCAATTGTAATTTGTATCTGAGCTTGTAAAATTATATCACACTTATTTGCTACAGAATCTCCTTGCAAGTGATGAATCACACCTAACACCATCCCGCGCAGGGTCGGAAAACAGGCAGTCCTTGGTAGGCCGGCCAGGTAATTGGGCCCTGAGAATTGAACCATCAGGGAGAACAAGCTTCCTCAAAAGATCATGGTTGTGCTTCTCTGGTGCATCACTGTATCATATAAAAGGAAACTTTTAGCACTTCATAAAAGCGAAAGAACATGAGGGAACATGTCACAAGATCCTAATTACTGTAATTTACCTAACGTAAACAGGTCCGCCACTGATAGCCCTGGCAGATCCATGGTATTCAGCAGCTGGATGAAGAGAGTGGAACATGTCCCAATCAGGCAACATAATTTCTCCTAAGAACACGCTGTTATATGCAACTGCTGCAATGTGGATCGTGTGAGATGTAGGATCCCTCGGGTAGAAATCATCAGATGCTCTTACTACAGCAGTTTGTTTCGAACTGTTTCATATAACCAAAATAACACAGCACATCAGAATCAGATACTTGCAGTTTAGCTTGCAAAACTATCTTACTGGTTACATTACACTTTCACCGAGAAGAAAAGCCCAGTGTATTCACATCAATAGTGTCACTTTCACTATACCCTACTAGTCACACTGTACAGAATATGGATTTTATCCTAGTAGCATCTACTAATAAACGAAAAAAATCGCAGAATAGATTTCCGGAAAATATCTTAACTATTATCACCAACATTGTCCCTTGAAATAAAAAAGAGACTCATGTCATTTCTAACTTCCAAAAGCCATTTTAGAATTATCTGATTTACAGGTTCTGGAAAACATAGCATTTTTAAAATCAGCTGAAAATTAAAATACTCATCTCATCCTATGCATGACTTAAAAAGTAACCAAATTTCAAGCATGGAACCTTACCAGTAAACTGATTCGAGATTGTGGCTCATACAGGCGATGCAGCCATTATCTGGGAAGTTCCGCGCAACAGAAGCATCAAGGGCCTGTTGATACTGCCTTGTCAGCTCGACTCGACCTCCTAGTCCTGCTCCAATGGTCTCCAATATGCTTTGTACATCAACTTTCACCCCATCAATCCCAGCAGAAGCCAAATAACTATGCAACTCATTGTAAAACCTGTAAGCGTTCTTCGGATTCACCAATCCTATTCCTTGAATCGCAATGGGGTCAGTTTTCCACCCTGGCTCATTTTCCATTACACCATGGCACAGTTTCGGATACTGCATAGCCGAGTTAAAGCCATCCATCTCCTTCACACCAGGACGGACCCCACCCCAGTATCCCGTAATAGCGTGCCAAACATACACATACTTCAATCCATGCTTCTCTTTTGCAATATTCACAATGTTTTTTATTCCCAATGAGGGATCCTCCTTTTTCTGAAATTTTTCATTCTCCTTGATTCCTGTTAGCCTCAAAACCTGTGGTGCCCCCAATGGCCTATTTTCCTCTGGTTCTGGTTTGTTCTTATCATCTGATCCAACTGACTGCCATCCGTCGTCAATGATGACAAACCGTGGGGGAGTACCACCTGCTTCAAGGCTACTGAGACCAGCCTCGACTCCTTCTTGAGTTACGTCTTGATAAAAGGCATCCCATGTGCACCACCCGAAACAATCCACAATCCCCGGCAACTTCTTCTCAGTCCTCATCCTAAATGTCCCCAGATGCAACTTCACCTCCTTCACCGCCTCGTGTATAGTTGCGAATGGATCCGTCCCCGCGCTAACATAAACCGAATGGGTGAAATTAGACTCCAACGTCTCATTATCACCACTTTCCAAACACAGCTCTAGCTCATCCCTTTCATTCCCCTGGAGACAGGCTTTAAATGGACCTTCAATCAAAGGCAAAAACACAGTGTACACGATTTTATTCTCCTCATCTCCGTTAACATCGGGTTCCAAATGGGAACCATCATTCGATTCGACCATCAAGAACTGCGTCTCTAACGGAATGACCTTCCCTTGGTCCCCCATTTTCTGAGCCATCCACCATAGCTTAACCCGAAAACAGGCCATGAATCGGACATCACGCAGCTTCCCAAGCGGCACCACATGACGGTTACTATCCTGGTCCAGTACCGCCCCCAGGAACATCCCTGCCACCGGCCCCTCTGCCGCACCAGAGGTGCCAATGACATTTTCCGGCACGTCAGTAAGGATGGTCCTGTCCTTGACCACCAGCTTCTTTTCTGAGATCCTAACAGCTGGTTTTATCGTCATTGCAGACTCTTTAACTTGTTGAACTGGTTTTTGTTCTAATTCAGTACCCTGGAGAAAACATGAGCAGAATTTACAAATTTTTCTATAACCATTATCGAAGGTTAAAACTTTTAATTGATTCTTTGTTGAAGAATCATAAACTGACCGGTTGCAGAAAACAACTTGGACCAATCAGCTCAAATTAAGCTAAAAAAAAAGTTGTTACATACATTTTTTTTTTTTTAAAGATCAATATTGAATGAGTTAAAATCCTTTGGAGTTTAATATCATCTTGAAATCATGAGTTTCTTGTCAATATAACATGTTGCAAAAAAATAATTTACAAACAGACACTTGCTATAAAAGAAAAATTCACACAGAAATATATGGAGAGATTGAGATTTTAGTCTTGTTTTTATCAGGGATTTATCAAGAATAATAAGAACTAATAAGCCATAACAGAGCACTATAATTAAGCTTCAGGAACATAAAAATAGACAGGAAAGTCCCTATTCTCTTCATCTAAAATGAAATTATAACTTAACTGAACAAAACAGAACTAAATTGTACTAGTATAACAAACAAGCAAGAACTGATCAGAAATGAAATTAATGAGTTTTCGACTAAAGGAAGAGTCTAAGGCTACCATGCATTTATAAAAAGAAGGAAAAAAAAGATATATAAGTAAATAGAGAGAGAAGAAGAAACATACCTTGTAAGCAAGAATGCGAAATGAAGAAGAATTGAGAAAATGTTGGTGATAACAAGTCCTTCTTTGGCTACTAAACGAGTGAGTACTGTTCAGCAGCAATGGAAGGAATAATGAGGAGGAAGAGGAAGGAGAGTTGATGAGAAATGAAGGGGTATTTATACTACCAGCAATAGTAGATAAAATTTTTAATTTTTGAATTAGTAGTAATTGTTGAGAATGTGATTGGAGAAGGTGACGATAAGAATGATAACATGGTTAGGTTCAGTTTCTTGGTCTGGTCTTTTTGATATATAATGCCGGTGACGGTGAGTTGATTGCATTGGTACCTCTCTGACCCTGACCAACTGGTAATCTTGTGCTGGCAGGCTGTATGAATCAATAATCAAGACTCAAGAGTCAAGTTGAGGAGAATTGGACAAATACTTGAGTTTATCATCTGATTCTGATTGGAGATTCGGTCATATCTGACGGTCAAGACACACCCACATCCTAACCATCCTAAAATTTGCTTTTACAACAACAACCAAGTTGGACATGTTGGTGTATGGAATTGACTCAGGATTAGGAATCTATCTACTTACTAAAATTGGATATTGGATAGATATGAATGTTGTTAGTTAACACCATGCTTATCTCACTATTCAACTCACTCCACCCATATTTGGATTATGGAAATATGGAATACAATATCCTCTGTTGCGCGGAAAATCATGCTTTACAATATGATGATGATGAATTCAAGATTTCAGTCCAGCCGACCCTTAGCTGCCTGGCCTCCATTCATTACTGGAAACTTAAGCCCCAGGACCCTGACCCTGACCCTGACCCTGGGCAGGCAATGTGTGTGGCCGCCTATATATCCACCAGTGAGTGTGTAGTAGGAGGTTCACCAGGGAAGGTTAATGACCTCAGTCACTTCTCCTTATTATTACTCTCCCAAATACCGACTAATAAACTAAACGTTTTACGGTTTTATTTTATTTTATAATTATTTTTCAAAAATGTTTATCTGAGGATAAATGTAAAATGTCGGGTGGAACGGAGGGTACGTGTTAACGTTCTCGTACATATGGAGTATGACTTATGAGGTATCACAAATTCACATTTCACATATGGAGTACATGTTAACGTTCTCGTAATTTTCTTTTTCTATATAGTTTAAAATCAATATAAGGTTAAATGAGAACCTTTAAAAAGTTAACATTTCAAATGGAAAGCATGTTTGGAGAGGGAGTCATTCTATAATTCTGATCTCAAACCCTATAGTATACTAAGGCCATCTCCAATACTCATACCCTCCCAAACCCCCTCTCTCATACCACATCAGCATTCCACTCACCTTTTAATTTATTTTAATCACTCAAACTCACTCAAAC